>LOJH01016782.1:0-18374 GCA_001685095.1 Ellobius talpinus
AATAACAATAAAAAAAAGTGTATGAAAAAAAATCTAACTTTGTGGTCAGCCAGTTCCTGGAAAAAAAGTCACTGAACCGGCTAGCCTAGATTTTTGGCTCTACTCTTGCTGCTAGGGGGTCTGGATTTACCCTGGTCTTTCAGCTTCACTTTTAGGCTCCAATTTTTCAGGTTCACACTGATAACTATAGTAGTAACAGACATGCATATTGGTTTGGGTACATTATATACATTCAAAAATATGTACATACATAATTATGTAAAATAGTTTCCTGTGTGGTCTTGGAAGTGATAACACTTAGTGATATATTGCTTTCTTGAAACAACAGGTTTTTGCTTTTCTTTGCTGACTTTAGTTTTGGTACATATAAAGTAGAGTTACATTTATGCCCATTATGAATGAAAATTAAGTCAGAACTAGAAGACAGGAGTTCTTTGCCAAAACAAAGTTCTGCTAAAGTTTTCCAAATATTTAATCTTTTAAAATAAACATTTTTATTTACACTATTTACTCTCATATCTTTAGCACATCACAGGAAGCCATCTGAGTGACCCTAGTTTAGAGTCTCATTGCCTTGAGAACTTGCCACCCAATATCTAGCCTAGTTAGAAGGCGATATTGGAGGTGAAAGTGCTTTTCCTTGGGAAGGCTTAGTACCATATCTATCCACGCACTAGGAGGCAATGGATGTTCTGTAGACCCATACTGATTCTGTCCTTGCTCCTTGTGTTGGTTTGAATGAAAATGGCCCCCATAGACTTCTAAGTGGCATTGTTGGAGGTGTGGCTTTGTTGGAGTAGGTGTGTCTTGTAGAGGAAGTAAGTAACAGAGGATGGTCTTTGAGACTTCAGAAGCTCAAGTCAGTCCCTTTGTCAATATTTCTTTCTGTTGCCTCCTGATCCAGATGTAGAACTCTCAGCTCTTTTTCCAGCACCATGTCTACCTTCATGTCCCATGCTTCTAGCTAGGACAAAAATGAACTAAACCTCCAAATATGTAAATAAGTCCCAGTTAAATGCTTTCTTTTTTAAGAGTTGCCATGGTCATGGTGTCTATTCATGACAATAAATCCCTAACTAAGACCTACTATTCTCTCTAAGGTGGTACTTATGACCCATTTGCTATGTAGTGCCCTTATTTTCTGGGATTTTGTGTACTTGGCTTTAACTATTGTAAGTTTTTAATAATCGTTATAAGATTGTTTATCCCAGTAACAAATAACCACATTCCATTCAAGGAAATAGTGGCATGAACAACATTTTTCTGAGTCAAAACTCTGAAAAATAAATAACCTGTTTCTGGAAAACTATTTTAAATAATTTGCCCAAATGTCAGGGCTGTCTGTATCATAATCTGATTTGTTAACTCCAACGTGATTCCTCTATAGCATACCCCCCACATTGATTTCCCCCTGATTAGTGTGGGATTATTTTTTTTCATTGCTGCTTGTTTATGAATTGCTCAATTATTTCTGATTTGTTGATCTCACAACCACTGACCTCCTTTACGTTCTTTGTGAAGCCAGTTAGTTATAAAAAGATGCAAAATCACAGTCTTTGGTTTTAAAATTTCTATTTCTTGAATTACCTGAGTCTGTTATTTTATCAAAGAGAACAATTATTGATTTGGTATGTTCTGTTGTACTATTTGAACTCAACTCCCCTGAAGCACATAGAGGTGATTGAGTAAATCTGTTTATTTTCTGACTGCTTGGCTTGGCTCCCCATTATATTTTTTTACCTTTTTCCATTCTTACCCCTGTGCATTAAAGCTAATGCTCCTGTTGCTCTCTGTGTTCATAACATTCCCCAGCACATTATGAATTATTGCTTGCTTTCTGCTGCCACTTCACAGCTCTGCAAGTAGGGTCTGATATGACTGAAGAACTGCAGAGTTAGTGATATTTTCACATCCATGGTCAGGTCACCTACAATATAGAATCTGGAGCTATCATTGTACTTCCATCATCATGTGTGTTATGGAGTAATCATGAGAAAATGGGGATCAGAGATAGGGATGGGGCTGTAGAGGAATGCAGGGGGAGAGGTGAAGTGCATGTATTTAAAACAAAAGGTGATTCATTCTGTCGTACAGTTCAGGAAGGACAATGGCAAAGAGACATTAAGAAGCATGAAAAAGACAAATTGGATCAGGCTCTTCCTGGAACAATATTAATAATTGAAAGTACCCTTCTCCCTCCCCCTCCCTCCTTAAGAGAGGGCAGGGAACCACGCCCTGGGGAAAGTCCAAGGCCCTCCCCCCTACATCCAGGCCTAGGAAGCTTTGCATCCAAATAGACTAGGTTCCCAACAAAGCCAGTACATGCAGTAGAAACAAGTCCCAGTCAGTGCCTTTATCAATGGCTTCTCAGTCAGTCCCCATTTTCAGCCACATTCAGAGAGTTCAGTTTGATCGCATGGCATGCTCATTCAGTACCGGTCCAGCTGGATTTGGTGAGCTCCCATTAGAACAGGCACACTGTCTCCATGGGTGGACCAACCCCTCGGGGGTCCAGACTTCCTTGCTCATCTGGGGAAGCCAGAGGGGAATGGGAAGAGGGGAGGAAGTGTAAATTTTTGAATGAAAAAAAAACATTGATCCAAGCAAAATATAATTTTTCACATGCAGTGCATATTTCAAGCATATATTGAATTGCAATCTTAGGCTTATTTTACTATGTACTCTGAGATATTGATGTTGTTTACCACAATTAACTATTCACATAACTATTTTTGTTGGCAATTTTACACCAGTGGTTTTTATTTTATTAAAAATGCTAGCATTTGTCTCTAAAAAAATAAAAAAGTAAAATAATTGAATAGTATTGTATTTGATTATCTAAGTAAGAATCACAATAAATTCTGTGTTTTTAGCTTTCTATGTGTATCACTTGAAAAGACTTAAACATTATATAGGTTAAGATAAAACTTTACAAAGAGTAATTGCATGGCTAATCAATATAAGATAAATATATGCCAAGAATTCTACTTCTTTGCTAATTAATGAAAAGTAATTTAAGCATATTGCTGTCTCATATGCATAAATAAATCTAACAAAACTCCTTTGGTTTATAAGACAATTAAGAACACAAGAAGAAAAGGAGTTTGGTTAGTTAACATGCTAGTAGAAGACATGGGTTATGAAATGAAATTCTTAGCCCTGAGAGCTGGTTCCCTCACTATAAGCTATAGGTCAGACAGGCTTCCCAAGGCACACACACAAAAAATGGGATATTTTCATTGCTCTTGGTTGTCTACCATACCTATATGGTAAGACTGTATTTCAGAAGAACACATTGCATTTTGTTTTTGTTTCAGGACATAGAGAAATCCATCTTGAAATGAACAGAAAATAGTTTCTGCAAGCTATCTTTCATAATTCTGAAAGGTGCTATGAAGGCTGCTGGGGAGAAAAAGCATCAATGGTCTTACTACCAGGCAAGCTGAGTGCATTTGTGTGATCATGACAAAATTGTTTATGGGATACATCACCAATTTCTTAATTAGATTTGAGGTCTGCTCTGTACTTTGTAATTCATGCCTGATATTATAAACATGGTCAGAATCCAAGGCTGAAAAAGTCATAGGCTGAACATAACAACCTACAGATACTATTTTTCTAAATGATCTTATTATCAAATTGTCTTCTAAATATATGTGATTGTTTATATTCATATATTTGTGCTGCTCTTACTGTTGGTCAGAGAAACTCCTTATTGCAATGGGTAGAGATTAATGTAAATTCATTACCATTCAAAGCACTAAGACTAAGAGACTGAGAGTGATGAACCTTAAATGGGACATTCTCTTTCCAAAATCCAGGAAACATTGAGAAAAGGAAGTGGAAAGAACGTATAAATCAGAGGATGGGAAGGAGTGCTATGGGATGCTGTCCTCTAGGTAAGATAAGCTGCTGCACACATGTACTCACAGCATTGTGCTTACCTGCACAAAATCTGTAGAAGGGCAAGCCAGTTAAAATTTGGGGACAGTGGAGGTGACTTCTACACAGCTACCCATAGCTATCGGCCATTCATGGTCACTGGGAGAGGGAATATTACTTTTCCTTGTAGGATAGTTCCTGTAATGTGGCCTATGCCTGAGTAGATGATCCCCATGCTCATGCACATGTGGGAAGCACTAATTTGGCTAAGATTATCAAAAGGAAATAAACAAATAAACAAAAAATGAAATTGGGAGGGATGTTTTGAGTAGAGTCTGTGGGAGGCAGAACAAAAGGAAATGGGAGGTACATAAGACTAAAATATACTGTATACATATGTGGAATTTTCAATAAGTAAATAAAATATTAAGACAGAAAGTTATATATTTATTGACATTTATCAAAAATGTTAGAACAGGTTACTTATTTGGATATCTGTAGTTTATTATCTTTAGTATCTGTAGTTCATGTATCTTTGGATCATTGTCCTGGAAGACAATATTTCCTTAACTATACAAAATCTATAAATTAATAAGTTATGAAGTTTGAAAAGTTTCATTATTGACCATATGCATTGTGCAAATCAGTTTTTCTGTAAAGCCAGCTGCTGTTTAGCACTGACACATGAGTGTCAAATATTCTGGTCTTATTTCTAAGATATGTGCAATATTTCATACACAAAGTAGCTGTGCAGCTTGACATACATATGTATATACATGCATACATACATATATACTCACCATACCTGCAACCCACCTTCATACATACAGTCTGGAATTTGAAACTGTCAAAAAAAAATTTTCCATTTAAGTCTACCCTGACATAAAGGGTATAATTATTCCTTATTCCTTAATTGAAGTGCCAGGCTACAGGTTATTAAATACCAAGAAGGAAGAGATGTTTTTTAAGAGGCCTCAAGAACCGTGGGTGTGTAATACTGAAAGTGATGTGATAAAATTGACTATAACTAATAGAGTGTGAAATAGTCTTCCAAGGAGCATAATGAAGTCCTTAGGAAAATGGTTTTAAACAAGAGTGGACAAGGGGTCTTAGAAATACAAGCAGGGGAAACATGGCATTGGAGGCTGATTTTCAAGTTCTTTCAGAGTATTTTTCCTCTGTTTTTATTATTTTTATTCCTGACTGGTCAAATGTCATGTTAATGCTGATTTCCCTAATTTATATGCCTGGAAACAAAATAAAATCAGATAATTCAATGTGCATTGGATTCTGTAAACAACCAAAATGGCATAGCAAATATTTTCTGCTTAGTTAGGTAGTATTGTCCGGAGATTTGGATTGTAGAGACTGTTGCTAGGTTTGCTTCCCTGAAAAGTCTCAATACTAATTTGGTAGATGATTGATATTTCAGTCATGTTAAACATCCAGTATGGCATAGTAGTTTTGTACTGTGGACAACTATTTCTGAGGGCCTTCAGTAAGCACCTAAACTACTTTGGTAACCTACAGTGCTAGATATAAATGAAATTTTGTTGTAAATGAAATAGGTTGCGGTAATGAAAATGGTTAAATAAAACATTAATTAATAAACATGGTTCTTATTAAGTCCTAAAAATAGGAAGACAAGAGTCAAGTAATAACAGAAATTTATACTTGAGGGGGTTTCATATATATATAATTAGTACTTAGTAGAATTTTCCTAAGTTGATAGATATTATAATACATTGGTATTATTTGAAGAAAATCAAGTTATAATCAAAATATTTTATCATATTCTTATAGTTGCTTACTTGCCAGTCATATATTTTATTGATGTTATCTACATTTTCTCAGAACTATTTTAAACCTGAGAAATAAAAATTGCACACTGCTTCTTGCTTTTTTGTGTTCTTTGTGCTTTTGTAAAATAACTTTTCATAACCCTTCTGTTTCATTTATTTGACTGCTAATTACAATTTGTCAGTAATTTAAAGAAAGTTTGGCATATATTTATCTTTCATCTAATAAGTAAATGTGAATTAGGCTGTGTAAATGGAGACTGCTTGTTTGTTTCCTGGACACCCAGACCTGAATAATCACACAGAAACTATATTAATTGCAACACTGTTTGGTCTATTAGCTCAGGCTTCTTTTTGGCTAACTCTTACAACTTATATTAACCCATTTCTATTAGTTTATATTTTACCATGAGACTCTTGGTTTGTTACCTCTTGCTTCTTGGGCAGCTTCATGGCTTCTGCCTCCTTTGGCAGCTACCTCGTGTCTCCTTGTATCTGCCTACTCTCTTTCTCTATCTCTTCCAGCCTGGCTTCATTCTGCTGTCATAGGTAAAAGCAGCTTTATTCATTATCTAATAAAAGCAACACATATATAGAAGGACATCCCACATCATCTCCCCTTTTCTGTCAATTTAAAAAAGGTTTTAACTTTAACAGCAAAATTACATATATAAAACATTTAACAAGAAAGAATTGGAGTTATAATATTTAATCCCTTCACATTTGGCAAATTAAGAAAAATACTCTACCATCTTTCCTATCTTTGCGAGTACAAAGTTTTATATCTAATTTATCCTTTATCATAACTAATAAAAACTACCACTACCTGTTTTCAACTCTTCAAAGACCACAGAATGATATAATATTATCTAAGTAAACAGGAAGTGCATTGCAATCATCTTCCAAAGTTCTAGAATTGACAGAGACATCTAGCTGCTTGGACAGTCACCCAACATTCTACTGTACCATTAGGGCAGCTGTATTCAGCTTACAGGCCCATAGTATCCAGGAGATTTTTCTGTGAAGCAAGAAATTTAACATCCAGTATGGCATAGTAGTTTTGTGCTGTGAACAATTATTGGTAATTTGTCATTCACTTTCTTCTATATCCTGCAGAGTATCTGGCAGTTTCTTATGTGAAACAGAAACCCTGAAGGAAAATTTCATCTTTTGGATTGTTCAGCAGTCACTTTTCTGTGGATGCTTCATGTCCAGTTCATACAGCATACCAGAAAGCAGTCCATGTAAGAACAGTTTCTAGCCCAAATGACTAGCCTTGTCACATTGAAGGCAAGTTTCATGAGTATCTTCAATGCTCTTCAACCTTTCTGAATTAATTGGTGCTGCCAGATGTAGCAAGTCTCACTGTTGAGAAAAGTCTAAGTTCTTAAATCCTTTTAAATGTCATATTCTATTGGTGTTTGAAGTGTTGAAAATGATCTAGCTAACTAAAATATATCTGTTTATCTAGAAAACCTAATTAACATGACTACAAGTTTTACTATTATAAATGACTATTAATCTGTAGTTTTTAATTATACATTACTTTTTAAATGAGCTGCATAAATACATAATACCTTAAACAAGAGTATAAATTAGAAATATATATATATATATCACAAAATTGACCTGAAATTTTTATCAATAGACCAAGATCCACACCAATGCAAAGTATTAATTTCTATATCATATCCCCCTTCAAATGTAAACAACCATTTATAAGCAATCATTTTGGGAATTGGATGTAGTTTTCTCCAAACTGCTTCCTGCTGTCTGTTGGGCAAAGTATTTTGGGGGTTCATGGAGACCTTGTGGGTGGGTCTCGCTCCATTAAAGCACAATAGTCTGGAAGGAACCCACAGGTTCCCATCCTCTGTGGAAACAAAAGCAGAACCTCTTTTCCAAAGTAACATATCCTTAGTCTCAAATTTTGAAGTCAAAATATACCTTTAAAGTATATTTGTTGATTTAGCTTAGCAGCCCCCACAATCAAATCTCTCTCTTCAGTCAAGAAATTCAAAGAATATACAATAATATATACATAATCCAGCCTCCCTGTATATTTTTAATCTTTACATGGCTTATTTTTAAAACCCTACCACTTTTTGATATTTATTTTATTATCTTTAATCCTTTAATCTACTATTTTTCCTCTCTCTTCCAAACCTATGCACATTTTTAAAACTTACTGTGAACAATTCAAAGTTTTACCTTTGTTTGAATCTGTCTGTATTGTATATCTATAATCAATTCCTGACTAGAAGTGTCTTTTAAAAGAAGTGCTAAGTTGAATGCTAGGACCAACTCCATGGCCCTGTCTGTTGACTCTGCCCTGTCCAACATGGACACTGACTCTGCAGGCCATGCTTACCATCCCAGCTTCTGGGATGCAGTGGGATTATGTTGCCATTAAGCAAGTTGTAGCACTCTGCTTACAAACCCTATTTATAAGTTCCATAGCCAGAACTCCTAAAAGAAAAAGAGCCATTAGAGCCACTATGAACCAGGAAGCTGTTTTTTGTTTTTTTGTGTGTTTTTAAGAAGCTATGTAGTTTTTGCTGCTAATTTTGAGTCAGGAAATTGTCTTTTATAGGACCCATGCCTCTGCTCACCACCAGCAAACAGAGCCTATCTGAAAAAATGCTACCATGAAGCTCCAATTGATTCCCATTTTTGTCGATCTAGAAGCAATTTTTTATTAAGCTTTTCTTTAAGTCTTATATGATTCTGTGGCCTAGACTGTGGGGGCCATTTTGTAAATGGAGACTGCTTGTTTGTTTCCCAGCCTTCTAGACCTGAATAATAAGACCAAAACTATATTAATTACAATACTGTTTCGTCTGTTAGCTCAGGCTTCTTATTGACAAGTTCTTAAATCTTAAATTAACCCATTTCTATTATTTTATATTTTACCACAAACAAGACTTATGGTTTGTTACCTCTTGCTTCTTGGGAAACTCCATGGCAACTGCCTCATTTGGCAGCTACATGGAGTCTCGTTGACTCCACCTACTCTCTCTATATATCTCTTCCAGCCTGGCTATATACTGTTTTGCCATGGGTAAAAACAGTTTTATACATTATCCAATAAAAGCAACATATATACAGAAGGAAATCCCATAACAAGGCTTGTATTTTACTGATGGATAGCTTAGACTGATTGATAACTGAATATTCTTAATAAGGAAGTGTTATGGAAGTCTAGGTTTTGTTTTGGACATTGAATATTGAATTTAGTTATTACTTTCTTAAATCTTTCTTTTCAATCGCAGATTTCATCACAAACATAAAAGTTTAAGTGCTGGTTTCTGAAAATAAGCATGCCCTAACTACTTAACACATCTTTTGAAAACTGTAATACAAAAATGTATGTACTGAGAAATAGTCCATGGCATATTATTACATTAACACTTTCTGTAGAAATAAACTTGTTTATGAATCATGAAGCACTAGTTTTAATACACAATAGATGTTACTATTAATGTGCTACTGTTTTTCAGAGAGCCTCTCTTTGCTTGCTGGTGTTCAGTATCTTTGACCTCTTCAACATGTTCTTTCTTTTTGACTATTGTTTATAGACATCTGGAATATTTAGGGTCAGATAAATCACTACCACTATAAGCAATACCACCATCACCACCACCACCTTTGTTTATGTCAGTTTCTCTATCAAGATCTGCCTTAGAAAATCAGAGTCCAAAATATCCTCCATATCTTAATAATATATAGTTCATTCTTGGCTGGTTTTGAGACTACAGATCTTCATTAATTTTTCTGTTCAACTTAGATACTCAATATTGATTAGTTCTTAATATTCAGCTGTTAAATATTGATTTTTAAAAAGTTCACATCATGCTAAATGATTTAAATGTCATTAAATGGACTTATCGGATAGTTTCACTGCTAAACTTCTTTACCATGAAGGCAGACAGCCTATAGTCAATACTTGACACCCAAATAGTGGGAGGAGAATAATCCTCTGACCTATACTGAGGTACCATTATACACAACTATTTCTCACTTTCTCTTTTGCACACACAACAAACACAAACTAAATGAGAGTAAAAGTTTAAAAAAGAATGACAATCATGTAAATGCTTTTGTTTTATTTTATTTAGATCAGTTAATCAAAATTGCATGTCTGTCTTTTTAAGTTTCCTATGTAAGCCTCAGTGTTACTCTTTTTTCTTGCTTCTTATATTCAGACTATTAAGTAGTGAAGTGTTCAATACATCTTTCTATAGTGGCAGGCTGCTTGTTGGTTCCTGGACACCTGGCTAGCTTATACCCAAAATAATCACACAGAAATTATATTAATTAAATCACTGCTTGGTCCATTAGCTCTAGCTTCTTATTGGCTAACTCTTACATATTAATTTAACCCATCTCCATTAATCTGTGCATTGTCATGTGGCTATGGCTTACTGCTAAACTTCTGGCATCTGTCTCTAGCAGGGCTACATGGCTTCTTCTGGCTCCACCCTTTTTTTCTCAGAATTCAGTTTAGTTTTCTCCACCTAGCTATGTTCACTTATAGCTCTGCTATAGGCCCAAAGCAGTTCCTTTACTAATCAATGGTAATCACAGCATACAGAGGGAAATCCCACATCATCTTTCAACAGCAACTTTTTAGGGAAACATTCAATGTGTAACAAATATAGAAAACACAGAATACAATGACTCTTTATAATATTGGAGCTTCCGTTTGCTTTTTAAGACCCTTTTTCCCTAAAGTCAAGATGATTGGTACTATTTTAAGATATGTACTAGTAATACACACATCCTAAACTTCTTAATCAAAGCCACTTATCCATAAAAAGAGTAGAGGAATCAGTAATATGTCAAGATTTTAGACTTTTAAGTCCAGATCCTACCACCAGGCTCTATTTGCAAAAAACATGAATAATTTGGCTATGGCTCTGAGCATGATATTTCAATTGGCATGAAGTTTCAGCTTGCTGATATCTAAATAGTCAATTTATCCTTCAATCAATTATGCAGTCATAGTTCATGATAATAATGCACAGATTTCAGAGTTAAAAACATGGAACTTTCACAAACTGGCTCTGTACCTTTTAACAAACCCGAAGAGCATTCTCTGTTTCAATTACAATGGTTGTGATTACTGCCTCCCCACCACTGTATGTGTTTCATTGCAACTAGAAACTTCAAACACAAATTTAGTTGTTAGGGCCAGAAACATTTTTATTACTTTTTAAGTTTATTTTTGAGATTGTAGTTTAGTTATAATTCTGACTCCCCATTTCTCCCAGAAAACCCTGCCATGGCATCCCAAAAGACACATTGAAAGCTTCAGTTAAAACATAAATGAGGTTTTCTATTGTTAATATCCATCTTTAATTCATGGTGATCAGAAAGCATACAGTATAATATTGATATTTTCTTGTGACACTTACTTTGTGACCAATTATTTGCTTAATCCAGTAGAAAGTAACATGAGGTGCTGAGATAAAGGTATATTTTTCTTTTATTGTATTTGAGTGAAATATTTGGTAAATATCTGGTATGTTCATTTGGTTTGTAATGTCAGCTAATATCAGCATTTAGTTTTGTTTAGCTTTTGTCTGGTTGAATTATCTTTCTGTGAGTTAGAAGAATTTCGAAGTCTTCCCCATCAGTGTGTGATGGTCAATATGTGATTGAACCTGTAGAGTGTTTCGTTGATGAAAGTGCCCCTGTATTCAGTGGATAGATGTAAAAATTCAATATCCTTGCTGGGGATTTTCTCCTTGATGATTATATAGTATCCTTCCCTATTTTCTCTGAGGAGTTTTTGTCAGCTATTAAAATGACTACATCATCTTGTTTCTTAGGTTCATTTTCTTGGAATATATTTTTACATTCTTTTACCCCGAGGTAATATCTATTCTTGATGTTAAGGTGTGTTTCTTGTATGCAACAGTATGGATCCTGTTTTTGCAACCATTGTTAGTCTGTAACTTTTTCTCGATAATTTAGAGCATTGATGTTGTGAGATATCAATGAACAGTGTTTGTTATTTTCTATTATTTTGTTGTTATTTGTACATGTATGCATGTAATATGTGTGTGTCCTCTTGATTTGCTGGTCTGGGATTACTTATGACCTGTATTTTCTTGGGTATGGTTAACCTCTTTAGTTTGGAATTTTCCTTCTAGCACCATTTTTAGGGCTGGAATTTTAGCTAGATATTGCTTAAACTGGTTTTTTATTATGTAATATCCTATGCCCTCCATCTATTGTGATTGAAAGTTTTGTTGAGTATAGTAGTTGAGTAGTCTAGGCTGCCCTCTGTGCTCTTTTAAAGAATCAGTAGAACAACTGTCCAGGCACTTCTTGCTTTTAGAGTCTCCACTGAGAAATTGGGTACTATTCTAATTGATTTGCCTTCATATGTTACTTGGTCTTTTTCTCTTTAAACTTTTAGAATTTTTCTGTTTATTTAGTGTGTTATATGTTGTAGGACTACAATTTCTAGTTCTATTTACTTGATGTTTTGTTTCCACTTTTTTGTTTTTATAGATTTCTTTAAGGTTTTTATCCATTTTTTCTTTAAGAACCTCTAACTTCTTCATAAAGGCTGTTTTAGGATATTTTCTTTGTGCTTCAGCTATGTTGCCATATTCAGGGTCAACTGTGGTAAGATTTCAGAGCACTGGTGGAGACATAATTTTCTGGCTATAATTGCATTATTATTTTGACATCTAGGCCCCTGGGTTTGGAAGGTTATAATTCTAGGTGATGATAATTGGTCTTGTTTAGTTGTATAGGTGCTTTTCCCTTGGATTCTTGTTCTTAGAAAAGTGTTGTGGCTGTATGTTGCATAATAGGAAATTCTGGGATCCTGATAGGTGTAGATAATGGGGGTTACAGGTAAAATTTGTTTCTATATTTTGGGAGCTGACAGTAATGGGGATGGGATAAGAGGTGACTAAGGAGAATGAAAGCAGAGTATTACAGCAGTATATGCTAGGAATGAGTGTAGAGAGTGACGAGAGACTGCAAGCAATGGTCTATTAAAAGAGCTGGGTGATGGACGTGGAGGAACTGAGGGAGAGGTGAAGATCTGCAGTTTTCCTACCTGCTTCCCTGGCTCAAGTGGACCATTGGTTCTCTTGAAATGCCTACTGGAGTTGGCATTATTCAGGATAAAGAGCTGGGGAAAGCAGTTGGGAAAGAAATATTTATGTGATCCACTCAACATGGGTAGAGAAGGGAAGGAGGCCTTCATGTGCTTTACTGCAGAGCTAGGGTTGCAACTAAAGGACTGGATTTGGGAGAAAAAGAGGGATAGGTGAAGATCTTCAGTTATCCTACCTATTTCCTATGGAAACCCCCAAGACTATAGGATACTCTTTATAAACTGACAGCAAAGTCGCATTGCTGACGGCAATACTAATACTAGGCATTAAGCATGGAGAAGGCCATCTGGTGCCTATATAGAGCTTTCATTCCTGTGTTCTAGCAGGATTTGGTATAGGAAGGTACCCAGCATACTACCAAAGGAGAAATGTAAACACCAACTTATCCACAAACGCTTTGATTTGCAATGGCTTCCTCTATGCAAGGCATGCTTATGCCATGGTGGCACAAAGCTTTTAGGAGTAATTGACCAATATCTGATTTGACTGAAGGCTCACTTCACAAGATGAAACCAATACCCGAGCCTGCATTGGTGACAAAGAACCAGAGACTAGATAGCCCAGGGGCCTAAGGTAAAACCAAATACTACTGTTCAAAATTTAAAAAAAGCAATAAAATGATAGTCTACTGTACTCAAATCAGTGCCTTGCTCAGATATCATCCAATAAGCTTCCTCCTTAAGCAGATGGGAATATATTCACAAAATCACAGCCAGACATTATGCAGAGACTGAGAGATGTTAGAACACATAGCCCCATCTCCATCAATTTCCTTCCCTCATGGATTAGGGATCTATCCGAGAAGACATACAAAGAGTGTTGGAGGCAGAAGGGATGGAGGATAACAAACAAACAAGGCTTTCTAAATCAGCAGGATAAAAGCTCACATGAACTCACACTGAGGCAGTATGCACAAGACCTGCACAGGTCTGTTCCATGTCCTTTGCCTAGACATTATGGTTTATAGTTTGGTGGTATTTTTCTGTTATTGTTGTTTTTGATTTTCTTTTGTTTTGTTTTGCTTTTTTTTGATTCCTGAGTGTGTGAACAGGTGGGTCTCTGTTACATGTGCCCTCTCTTAGGCTCTTTTCCTTTGTCTTGTCCAATTCTGATGTTTGTTTTTTAAATACTTATTTATTTTTCATGCCAACCACACGTTTCCCTCCCTCCTGCCAGTCCCTCCCCCAAAGACCTCCTTTCTCCTCTCTCCCTCCATTTCTATTCAGAAAGGGGCAGGCCTCACATGGATATCAACAAAACATGTCACATCAAGTTACAGTAAGACTAAACACCTTTCCTTGTATTAAGGTTGTTTAATTAACAAGCAGATTTCCAGTGTCCTCAGAAGTTTCATTTCAGCTCAGTCTCTGTGGTTGATAGAAATGCTCAGATAGCATGTTCATCCTCTAGATCTGGCTTCCCTCCATTATCTGTAACTTCATTTTTGCAGTTTGTCAAGCCAGTGACTTGGCTCAAACCCTTGATACTGTGGTTTGTCTCTATGACTGTATCTTCAAGCAGTAGCTCTCCAGTAAGGCTTATTGTCCTTACCTCTCCCTCCATAGATTCAATATGTTTTTCACTGGTTTCTGCCTCCAGCAAGATATGTTTTTTTTAGCTCTTTGGACTCTGCTACAGCATCTTCAACTCTTATATGGTCATTCTGTAATCTGCATATATTTATAATTTATCTCTCTATATATACATATATACATACACATGTATATATACATATGTATATATAGAGAGATATAATATTTACTGTGTAATATGTAATATGTGACTTTAGAATTAATATTTGTAGTCAGATTCTAATCATGTGCCTCTCAATAGTAAGTATCAAGAAAATTTTGACTACTTGTCATATTGCAGTGAACAATACAGCATATCTTGTGAATTCCTTGTTATTCCCTAAATTCCAACTTTGTGGAAAGACTCAAATGTGTATGTCTACATTTCTGGCAAAGTAAGCTCTTGACAGTCTCTCCTCAAGAACAGACTTTGTCTCTCTCTCTCTCTCTCTCTCTCTCTCTCTCTCTCTCCTCTTGAGGCCCCAACTTGGATGTTTTAAAGGAGTGCTGTGGGCACTCCTGTACAGATGAAAGGGAGTGGAATGTCTATACCTGCTACTCTTGGCAAATAGGGGACACCAGCCATTAAAATGCTCTTCCCTGTGGTACCTTGGGTGCAAGTTCTGACGATATTTTAGAAACATCACAGTATTAGTTCTACAAGATCAATGTGGAAACCTGAAGAGCGGTACAGCCATTTCTTTGTTCTGGGATGGGTTTTCCTGTTGCTAGGCTCCCTCATCGCCACCTTGCTAGGATAACATCCACTTGCTTCCAAAGCCCTTTCCTGTGACTCTGTCTTCAAGGAAATTCAGACCATGGGGAAAAATCATAAATACATAAAGTACAATATTTTTTGAAACTACTATAATTTTCCCATTGTCATTCACAGAAATCCAAACCACCAGAAGCAGTGGGGGAGAAACAAACCTTTAGTGAAGCCAAGCAGTCATCAGATATGACACCCTAAGAAAAAAATTGCTAAAAGTTTTGCCTGTCAGAACCACTACTGGCAGGATTCCTGGACTAGCACTTAGCATCTAGAAGGGAGAAGAAAGTGACCACAATCCTTCTTGTCCCCCATGCCCAGGTACCTGCTTCCTCTCATGCCCCAAGCCTGTTCTAAGGTGGAGTGGTCTATGAATTCAGCAGAAAGCTCTTTCCTTGTAATTCCTTCTCATTGCCAAAGGCAAAACCATCAATGAGCCCCAGGAGGACTTCCTTCTTCTTCTCTGTTTAACTGGGCTAAAGAGTTTTACCTTGTGCTCTTCTTGTGCAATAATTTCTAAACAGGCATTTAGAACCAAGTTCTACAGATGTTTTTCTTCAGAATATGCATTCGTATTGGAAGCTTGTATGTAAAATTACTTTTCCCACGAAGAATCACCAAACACTCTTGAACATCCATTCTAATGATCAAAATATTGCCCAACTTTATTGTAAACAGTTTTGTAATAAGTGCAGTTGGGGATTATATTTGATTATATTTTGCAGACTCACTTAAATATTTTACTCCAAACTGTATAATTTCCTTTCTTAGGGATAATAACTCCCTCCAAGGCTCACAGTATGCTGGTCTAATATTAAGGAACACATAATTGAAATAGTATACTTTTAAGTGTCATTTTAATCTTTGAAGTTTGAAATGGAAATAAATGTGGAGTCTAAGTCTGAAAGAAAAAATGACTTTTATGCATTTAGGTACAAAATATAAACTGCATTAAAAATGGAGTATCTTTTTAATGAACCAGACAGAATCCCTAATGCTCTTAACATCTGGTCTTCACCTTCATGTGGACTTCTATAGTTTTGTAAATGTCTATATGAAAGTAAAATGGTAGATGAAATGCTTTTTTTCTTGTTAAAGACTAAAATATTTTGAAGGTAGTCTCTTTGATGTACATACCATAGCTACTTGAAGACCATATTTTAGAAGCTAGTCTGCATAACAGGCATGAGAAATTTGCTAATTAATTTGTTGATAGTTTAATTGAATTTTCAATATCAGAGCCCTTATAATGTAAGTACTTCTTCAAAAATATATGCATATTTTAAATGCATATGGATTCTTTAATTGTCACAACAAAACAGTAAATTAAAATTTATTAATATCTAAAATTATATTTTAACTTTACACTGTGTCTCTGTAGTACATCCTTAGGCTAAGTCAACATCTTATCCTATCACTTATTGATTCATAGAATGTTACAAAACCTAAGAGCTTTTGACTTTCAAAACAGAGATTGTCTTTGTATTTTATTCATGGGTTTTATTATGGTGCTTCTCTGTGTGCATGGAGGCTATCCTTTGATCATTTTCTCTTAAAATTCATACACATAAAATAGATTTTAAGCTTGAGGGCAGCATAATATTAAACTATATAATATTTAAATTTATATGGAAATTCCTTTCAAATTCTTTCTTCCAATTGTAATGAACACAACACCGCTAGCTCCAGATCCCATACTGATTTCCCTAATGTAATTTCAATGGCAGTAAAGTAGAGTTCTTATGAAACTAAAGTCGCACGTTCAGCTCCAGAGAGGCCTCTTGACTTTGTATACTAGCGAGCTGCAACTGACAACTACCTACTGTAACATCAACTTTGCAGGTGTAAAAACACATTACAGATTATAAGGAATATTGCTAAGGGGAGAAAGAGGGTGTTATATAACAAATTAAGTTTATTGAGAAATTGAGACTATCTTGGTGCCTGAAGCAGAGTGCTTACCAATTGCTTCATGAGTTTTTCTACATTTTCTAGCTCCTGGGCTTATCTCAGACACCACTGGTGGTGATGACCAGTAGTCTGTGAAAAGTACACAGTGCTGCATATAAACCTCTTGAGTATTATCTAGTGGGAACTCTGTTTCCCTGAATGTGGACTTCTAAAAGACAGCTTTATCAAGCTTTTTGTAGGAGATGGAAATAAATTTATGTGGTCACAGAACAGTATGTTCCTGAAAGTCAAACAGGAAGCTTCTGCTGTCAAACACTGATCTTGGCTCTCAAGTTGGAATGCTCTTTAATGAAGGATCTAACATACAGGCAGCATGAACATAAAGTACATAGCAAAGCTCAATGTATGCTTATGCACACTACGTAACAGGAACACATAACACACACATACACAGACAAACACGTTGCAGAGTTTGGGGAGAATATTAGCAGAAACACTGCTAACTAGAGCAACAGCAAAACTATATGACTTTGGGGAAAAGAGAAAAATAGAATTCTGTGTAGTTATAAATATTAAAATTGACAAAATTACATAAAGGGAATAAGTTCAAGTGACAAGGTGCTGTTTGTACTTGGAAATGGCAAACAGGTGTGCTTAAAAAACTGTCTCTTGTCTATTTTCCCTTGTCTAGATGGATCTATATATGTTTTTCTTAGGGTTCACCTTGTTACTTAGCTTCTCTAGGGTGATGGACTATAGCTTCATTATCCTTTGGTTTACAACTAGTATCCACTTCTGAGTGAGTACTCACCATGTTCTTCTTTCTGGGTCTGGATAGACAAGATCACCTGACAACATTGGGAGAATGGGGATGATGGGAGAAGGAAGGGCAGAAGGAAAAGAGAAGGGGAGAAGAAGAGGTGGAAGGAGAACCTGAGGGAACAGGATAGTCGAGATGGAGGAAGGACAGAGATGAAAGGAAGGAAAGAGATATTTTGATTGAGGGAGCCATTATGGGGTTAGCAAGTAACATGGGCCTGAGTGTTTTATCCCAGTAACATAAAAGAAACTAGGATAGAATTAGAAAAATAAGTTTTGGTTGTGAGCCAAATCTTAATGTTTGAGCCATATCTCCATACTGGGTAATGGTGGCAATTACTTTAATTCAAACACTCAGGAGGCAGAGACAGGTGACTCGCTGCGAGTTTGAGGGCAGCCTGGTCTACAGAGCGAGTTCTAGGACAGTGAGGGCTACACACACACACACACACACACACACACACACACACACACACACACA
>LOJH01016786.1:0-17991 GCA_001685095.1 Ellobius talpinus
GGAGGGAGTGGGCGTGGCTTGTCTCTTAAAGAGACAGAAAACCATTACACCAGGACATTCTTGTACAGTGGGAAATAGTAAGTCAGTCTTAAAACCTCACCTCTGTGAGAAACAAACAAACAAACAATGGGGGATAGGGGAGTCAAAGTCCAACCAAATGAGTCCCAAAGAAACACTGTATTCACATTGATAACCCTGTGTCTGTCTCCCAGGTTCAGCCACACTGTGACAAAGGACAGGGTACCCTTCTTTTCTACTGCCACATGGTATCCATTGCTCATGGCCCACATCACCGTTACCCATTCCTCTGCTGATGGACATCAAGTTGCTTTCTTGGCTGCTGTGATAGGAACGGCAATGAACTTGGGAGAACAGGTGTCTCTTTAGCATATTGATTTAGTTTTCTTTATCTATAAACCCAGAAGTGGGATTGATTGCTAAATCATACTGCAGTCCTACTTTTAATTTTTCGGGGGCCTCTACATTTTTTCTACAATGGCTGTATGAATTTATAACCCCAATTCAAATAAGGCTCTTACCAGAAGAAGACTAAACAAGAATCACATATTTTCCGAAAATTCTAAAGAAGTTTAAAAACCCAAAACATCAGCAGTAAAACAAGGCAGAAGCCCCTATGAATTCAGGTCATCATGAATATGATTGACAAGCACTGATTCAGCCCCTCAAGCCAGCATCACTATAGATACATGGGGTGGAGAAAAGATGCTGGGGCGGCTGGAGGACATGGGCAGGGAGGTGAGGATGCTGGAGGTGAGCACATAGGTACAGAAGCATCCTGGGTCCTCTTTGTCTTCAGCCTGTCTGGGTGCACTCACTCCCTGAGGTTACTTCCCTTGCTCCCAAGAGCAGTGCACCCCTGAGGACTGATCACCACACTTTCTTCTCAAGACAGAATTTCAAGGATTTTCTTAAAGGGAAATCCCTCCATGCTAATGAAGATAACAGATTCAAGAAATAGAGGTCCTATCCATTGTAAATAGTAAAGGCAAGTGTAGTGATATCTCATTTGTATTTTAATAAATAAAGCTTGCCTGAAGTTCAGAGAGTAAAATAGCCAGCACTGGTCATCCTTACAGACCAGGCAGTGGTGACACACACCTTTAATCCCAGTAGCCACACTAGTTTGCCATAGAAACTGGGAGGTAGTGGTGCAGGCCTTTAATCCCAGCTCTGGAGAGGCATACAAGATGGGGGGAGACAGCTCTCACACAGAGTCTCGTTCTGAGATTCCTGGAGGCAGGATCACCATTTCGGACTGAGGTAGAGGTAAGAGNTTTAATCCCAGTAGCCACACTAGTTTGCCATAGAAACTGGGAGGTAGTGGTGCAGGCCTTTAATCCCAGCTCTGGAGAGGCATACAAGATGGGGGGAGACAGCTCTCACACAGAGTCTCGTTCTGAGATTCCTGGAGGCAGGATCACCATTTCGGACTGAGGTAGAGGTAAGAGCCAGTGGCTGACTGTTTTGCTGTTCTGACCTTCAGGTTGAACTCCAATATCTGTCCCTGGGCTTTTATTAACTGTGCTATAGGCCAGTCCACTTTACTGTTTACATGCAACACAATCCCAGTGAAAAGTCTATAATGAGTCAGTTTTCATTTTCTTAAAGTGACATGATGTATTCGAAGTGTTCTTAAACACTCTGTCTTAGGAACCTAAGGAAGAGTTAATATACAGATTGTTACTGATGGGCATGGGGCGTACATCTCTCAGTCCCCAGACTGAGAGTTCAAGGACAGCCTGGTCTATCATAGCATGTTCCAGGACAGTCAGGGTTACATAGAGAGACCCTGTCTCAAACAAACAAACAAACAAACAAAATTGTTGCTACAGAATACAAAAACTGATTATGTTGAAGTGGGTTACTTTCACGAATTATTTAAAATTCCAGGTTACAGTCCATCACCGTAGGAACGTCACAATGGCGGAGGCTTGAGACCAGTCACATCATGAACACAGCAAGAGAAGGGAACAATGAATGCATGCATGGTTTTTGCATACTCAACAAAATGTTTAAATGTCTTCATTCTTATTCAGTTCAGGGAATGATGCTTCCCATGTGGAGCTGCGTCCTTCCACATCATGTAGACAATCCCTCACTGATACTCTCTTCCCAAGTACTTCTGGGTGTTTCTAGTTGACAATTAAAGCTAATCATCCCCCTCCAGCTGACCTTTGGGCTCTGTGCCAGCAGGAGATGACAGTAAAGGTCAGATAATTAGGGTGAGAGGAATGCTCAAGCACAAAGCCCATTTGTAAAGGTCAGGGGAAACAGCTGCATTTTACTTCAGGTTTTTAGTGTTTATGATAAATAACTAGGAAGACTAGTATGATGGAAAGCATTCGTCAGACTGACTGCAGAGACACAACAGACTTCATCAATGTGGTGTGTATATAGATGTATAGATAGATAGATGATGGATGGATGGATGGATGGATGTGGATGGATGGATGGATATGTGGATAGATGGATGCATAGATAAATGGATGGATGGATGGATGTGTGGATGGATGGATGGATATGTGGATGGATGGATTGTGGATGGATGGATGCATAGATAAATGGATGGATGGATGGATGGATGCATAGATAAATGGATGGATGGATGGATGTATGTATGGATGTATGGATGCATGGATATGGATGGATGGATAGATGGATGGATGATGGATGATGGATGGATGGATGGATGGATGAGTAGATGGGTGGATAAATGGGTGGGATGATGGATGGCTGGAGGGTTGGATGGATGGATGGAATGGAAATATGGATGGATGGATGGATGGATGGGTGGTTGTGGATGGATGGGTGAGTAGATGGGTGGATAAATGGGTGGGAGGATGGATGGATGGATGAAAAGCAACTGAACAAATAAACACTTATGCTGACAATGTCACAATAAACCACAGAAGAGTCTGTGGTGGGTGGGGCACCTCATTTTCAGAATCAACATATTATGATTTCCAAACTGTCTAATTTTCAAGAATAGGTCAAAAGGCACACAAATATATAAGGAAATCATGAACCAACCACAAGAGAGGAAAACCTTAACAAAAACCATCCCTGGAAAAGGCCAGACACGGAACTATTAGACATGTTTATGAAACCAAAGGGAACCAGGATGGTGACATATAAACAAACTTCCAAAAATTTCCTCAAATTCTTCTAAAAAAAAGACAGAATAGTTACTAACTCATGATGTGGAATCACCCTGGTACCGAAGCCAGAAACCACAAGGAACTCCATATCACATACTAATCATGAGTGTAAGTACAACACTCCTTGGCATGATGCTAAGATCACGGGCAGGACTCTTATTACTGCTGCCCAGCACTGCACTGGAATTCTAGATCAAGCAGCTAGGAGACAGAGTGAATAGAAGAAAAGGCATCCAATTGGAAGGAGTAAAGTAGAACCATTATATTCACACAAAACAGGGATCTATGGAACTGATATCAAACCCACCAGAACTAACTAATGAATTTAACTTAGTTGCTCCACAGAGTCTCTTTCTCCAAGAGGGAAAAATGTGGAATTGAAGAATACAATTCCATCTTTACAATAATGATGTTATACATTGAGTTCATGTCTTCCCCAAGCCTATATGCTATGTCCTACATCCCAGTGATGTTGCTGGGAGGAAGGCAGAGCCTCCATGGGTTATTACACCACAAAGGATCAATACTCACCAATGATCCTGGTGTGAGTTACTCTTGGCTCTCCTTCCATTGTGCAAGGTCACAATTAAAGGGAAACAGAGGAGGAGTGAATCTGGGGAGGGGGAGATGGAAGGATGGGAGGATTGGAGGGAGGGGAAACTTCAGTTGGGATATATTGTATGAGTGAAGAATTAGAAAAAAGAAAAGAAAGAAAAAGACAAACACCACAGAAAACAATTGTATGTTTAACAGATCTCCTGGCAACTGGCTTTAGACTTTTCTAGCCCCCAGTATTGTAAGAAAACAAACTGTTGTGTAAACAGTCCAGTCTATGGTTATTTACTATATCTACCTGAACTAATACTGAATTCAAATAAATAAAATGCCTAAGAATAAATTCACTCAATATATTAATATGCATGATAAAAGTTATAAAATATTGCTAATCATGGGAGACATAATAAATGAGGAGATGCCACATGTCCATGGAGTATAACCCTTTAGTGTCACTAACATGGCATTATTATGTGATGCTCTCTAGAGTGTCAGCACAGCTTCTTGACAAATGCAGAGGCTCTTTTTTTCTAATTGGAAAAGTCCACCTGAAGTTCATTTATTATTGACAAAGATATTTGAGTGTTGCAGGGCAAGAGCTGCTTGTTTGTCCTGGCCGCCCAGAACCAAAATAAGCACACAGAAACTGTATTAAATAAAACACTGCTTGGCCCATTTGCTCTAACTTTTTATTGGCTAACTCTTAAAATTAATTTAACCCATTTTTATTCATCTGCATATTGTCACATGGCAGTGGCTTACCAGGAAAGATTTGGCATGTCTTTCTTTGGTGGCTCCATGGTGTCTTTTTTTTACTCTGTCTTTTTTTTAAGCATTTAGTTTTGTCTTTCCCACCTACCTAAATTTAGCCCTATCAACTAGGCCAAAGCAGTTTCTTTATTAACCAATGAAAGCAACACAAACAGAAGGACCTCCTACACCACTTGAGTCTCTGCAACAGTCTTTAAAAGGACATACCATGTTGAAGAGCTAACTCTCGAAACTTTAAAATTTAACAAGAAGCAACAGTAGGCAAAATACTGTCATGTTCTGT
Source organism: Ellobius talpinus (assembly GCA_001685095.1). Lineage (NCBI taxonomy): Eukaryota > Metazoa > Chordata > Mammalia > Rodentia > Cricetidae > Ellobius > Ellobius talpinus. The sequence goes on from LOJH01016786.1 coordinate 4,789, forward strand.
CACAAATGTAGGCCTATAACTCAACAGAATATTGAGTGCAGAAATAAAGCCACACTTCTAGTCCCAACTGGAGCTCTACAAGGGTCCAAGCCTGTGCAGCCCTCTCCAAAAAATGATGCTAGAGTAACTGAATATCCTAATATTATGGGTGATGTTGTGCCACTGTCCAGAACATAGACAAGACTGATGAAAATAATCCAGTGACTTCAGTGTAAAAACAAGTGACCTGAATGCAAACATATATGGTCATGAGGAAGAAGCAAAGCAGTCAACCGTACTGCTGAGTTTGTTGACATATTCAGCAACAGTAATGTCCAAAGCATGAAAAACAAAAGAGAAACCAATAAAGAAATTGTATTTTATCAATTTAATATTTCTGACCAATGTAATAACCCAATGGCTATAATTCCAGCACTCAGGAGCTATCTCCGACTTCATGACTAGGCACTGTCTCAATAAAATAAAAGAATAAAAAACAGATAATCCTCAAAGTAAGGGAAAATATTTGCAAATCAAGCAATTTTAAAGGGTTTGTCATCTACAATACAGTTTCATATCTCAACAGGATAAAAAGAAAAACAATTCAATGAAAAAGTGTAGAGTATTCAAGGATTTTGAATAGATATTTTTTTAAAAAAAAAAGATACCCAGAAATTCAGTAAGAATTTGGAGTGATGCTTAAGATCAGAACTCAAAAAGGAGATGTAAGTCAGTACTGAAATGAGGTCCTTCATAGGAAAGCAACAACAACAAATAAATCACATTTTGGTCAGCCCTCCTCTACTCATTTGTCCCCCACGTCTGTGTTTAAACCATATCCTTGTGGTTATCAGGAAAAACCTGTAGAATGTGTTAAAATATGACTTTACATCAACCCAAAAGTCAATGTCAACAGGTAACTCTCCCCTCTTCGCCACCGCCTACCTGACACTTGCATTGATGCATTTGAAAAATGCTTTGACTTGTGGCTTTCCTTTGCTCTGTAGCTATAAAAACGTCATAAAGCTTTCTATATTGGAGCATTTCTCTGGGCAACCTGAATCTGGGCTCCTGGTCCATCATCACTCAAACATGGAATAAGAATAAATGTGAATTTCTTTTGAGCGGCTTTGGATGAACAGATCATAGTCATAGCCGACGGTGAGCAAAATCAGATGAAAACCATCCATCTCTCTGGGCCCTTCAGCACGAATGAGACTTCACCTAAGACCCCAGTGATACGCTAAGCAATGAGATAAAAATATGTTATCTGTTTGGGAAAGACTCGCTTGCCCCTTGCAAGGGGCAGTGGCTTGTGGCATGCCTTTTCCTCTCACATGGGTCTGCCTGGCTCCTCCCTAAGATGCCAGTGCCACAGTTAGATGCCTTTCTCGTGTATTTGTTTCTGTTCTCAGATGGCCTGCCAAGGCCAGCCCATGTAGGCAAAAGGCCACAAAGTTCTGACAGTAGCCCAGGCCTGCATCCCTGTGTCTATAGCACAAAGGAACAGAAAATACAGTGTTTTATGTGGATTTGGGTTTTTTCCCCTTTGACAAATGTGAACAGCAATTCTTTCCCAACCACTGTTTTAACAACTTCAGTTCTGAGGCTGTTCTGGCTTCAGTTGTACTCTTAGGGAATCAGTTGCTGATTTCTGAGTTCTGCAAACATGAAACAGAAAGCTATAAACAATGATAGCTTTTCAGATGGTCTGGTATTTGTTTGGCATTTAACACCATTAAAATTATGTAGAAAAGTATAAATGCCAAACAGCACCAAGACCCATCGCAAAGGTCAACCTGCACTCCTTGGCCCTGGTTTGTTTCTCCATTCCTGGTCATCACGTGTGGTCTCAAACTCCAACTGTGGCCCAGGACTCAGAAATCCCCACGCCCTACCTCCCAGCCACCCACTAACATTCTTTACCTATTAATTTATGGGGTTTCCCCCTTTTTTCTTTTCTCCCCATTAGTAGTCAAACATCATCAAAATTAAACACATGTGTGTTTTCTTCAATACAGGCACTCTGATGTCCTCAGAGGTCCAGTCATTGTATGTTCTTAGTATGTGTGAAATGAACAAATCAATCGGCAGATGAGTGGACAGTGTGGTACATGTAATGGGAATTTTCTTCAGCTGTAAGTTAAGTGAAATTATCGCATTCACAGGAAAATGGATGGAACCGGAGGTCATTGCCTGAAGTAAAACACAGACCCAGAAAGACAAAAGATGGCATGATTCTGGTGTGCGTGTGTGGCATGTATAAGCAGTCATGTGTGCATAGGTGTGTGTGCAGTTCACATGTATGTGTGTATGCATGTGTGTCAAATGTATGAGACTCCAAGTGAGGAGGAGGTCCATAGCAAGGGAGAGGAGGACAAGTAGAGGCACAGGTGGCAAGAAAGCTAAGGGAGGAGGGAGATCAAGCAAGACGGGGGAGTAAGGCAGGAATGGGAGGGCGACAGCAAAGGACAATGACACACATGACACACATGTGTAAAAGTCACCATGGAGGGAACTCATCTCTTCCTGCCCTAATGAAAAGTTAACTGAAGATAAGACATGCTGACCAGATGGATCATTCATTTTTTTGAACATTTTTTGCTCACCGATTATTTTGCATTCTCAAAAGCTGTGATATATCAATGTTCTCCACATATTTTACTTTTCAGGCTGCTGCCACATGCAAGAGTGGCCTGGTCCCATGACTCTGTGAGAAATGGGACTAAAAGATTTTGCTGGAGCAGCGATGTGATAAAGAGCCTTGTGAGTCTGCAAAATACTGGAAGGAGCAGCAAGCTGCTTCCAAAGGGTTTATCGACAGAGCCCTTATGTCAAGACCTTCCTCTGGGTCAAAATCGTGGGTGGAGCCATTTGGGAAATGGGGTGAAAAGTGGATTCTTGTGTCTGACCACTATTAGAGAAAATACTGTTGTTGTTTTTATCTAAAAATTAAAACTAGCAAAACTTCAAGGAAGCAAAAATCAAATTGAAAGCATGCCACTCTTAAGAGTAAATAATCCATCATCAAGTACTTGGTGGACATGAAAAATGGATAAAACTACAGCTTTTAGGACATGGTAGCCTCGTTTCCCTCTCCTAAGGAAATCCCCAGCCAATGATCACAGACGGACACATGAAGACCATCATGTGTCACTGCAGAAGCCAACACTGCCCCGGACAATAAAAGCAAAACTCAATTTGCTCTACTTATCTAAAGTTTAATAGTAGCGTCTCTGAGGCTGTACGTTCACTGTGTTATTACGCTAGTCTGTGTGTTCATTCCCTAATCATTTTGAAAAGACTCATGTTATAGGAAGCCTGGAGGGCGGCTGATGGCAGCTGCAGTTGAAACCCTACGTTAGACTTGAACCTTATAAGCGTAAGCCACACTGGACTGAATCCTAAGTAGACACAGAGCAGGCCGGTCATTACCTTTTCGTATGGTCGGCGTGGCACTGTCTGCAATCAGTTGCAGACAGTCTTGAGTGACTGAAAAGCAAAAACACAATGTTTTAGTCATTGGCAGAAACAGCAAGGCCACAAAGGAGATGGGAATGCTCAGCCTGCCTCCCCAGGAGCACTAAGTTTCTCTCAGCTTCCAGAATGGCACCCTTAAGAGTCTTGGTGAAATCTGCCCACTTGCCGGAATCTAAACACCCAGAGTTATTGACACCCAAGGTGATCCTTCCGTGTTCTAGGAATGCAGTGAATAGCCGTCTGTACCATCCTGTCTGTGCTCTTTTGGAATATTTCTAAGGCAGATTTATTCATTTTGGTGTTTTCTTTTTATTAAATTTTTAATATTTAAAACAACTTCTAAATTTAAATATATTTTGATCATCTTCTCCTCTCCCAGTTCCTTCCAGATCTTCTTCCCCTTCCTACCCACCAAACTTTAATTTCTTTCTCAAAAAAACAAAACAACACACACATAAACTTAATACAAGAAGGTCCCTCAAAATGAAGAAAACAAACTAAAACAACACCCAAAGAACAACTACAAAACAAACAAAAAACACAACAACTTTAACCAAATAAAAGAACACCGACACACACACACACAAACCCGTGGAGGCCATTATATGTTGGCAACCACTCCCGAACATGAGGTCTGTCCCAGTGGTTGATAAACCCCATATCACCTGGTTGAAAAAAACAGATCTTCCCTCACCCAGCAGGGATAAGTGACAGTTCATTGTTATTTTTTTTGCCTTTCATAGATTCATTCATTTTTTAAAAAATATAACAAAATAAAATATAATATGATAAAACAAAAGCTGTCTAATTTAAGTTAGACAGGACAAACCAACAAAAGGAAAAGAGACCAAGAGAAGGCACAAGAATCACAGACCCCCTTGCTTGCACACTCAGAAATCCCTAAAACATCAACCTGGGTGCTGTGACACTGAGGACCTGGCGCAGACCTGTTTGGGTTCATTGTTTTTCGTACATTTTGTATATACTTGAAAAGTTAGATTTATGAGGATTTCTAACATAATTCTCATTAAAGATTCTAACATTAAATGGAGAACTGCTCCCAGAAATACAACTTTTGCCATGACTGAAAGAAATAACTGTCAGAGTTTACTGAGTGATTGAAGTAGTAGATGCCATCCCAAGCCTTGTTGTACTGAAAGGCTAGCATTAGAGAGTGTGGACAGCTGGTTCAGAGCCTCAGGGATGCCTGGGATGGGACCAGAGTTTAGAGTCTGTCTAATTCTCTAGCCAAAGTCAAGTTTTTTGGAAGAATATTTTGGATAGAAGGGAAAAAACAACAAAAAAGCACCTTAAAAATACAAAAGAAGAGTTTTGTAAGGCTGCACACACAGTCAGTGAGATCCCCTGGAATCATCAGGTCCAACCACATATGTCCAAGGAGCAAATAACACTGCTAAATAATGGAAATGGTCCAAAACAGAAGCAGGGCCTTTCTCTTGATGTGTAAGGAGAACAGTGAGAAACAGTAAAGTCCTGTGCAAGTGCAAGTCCTAAATCTAAGCATGCATTAAAAAAATAAAAAGTATTGGGAGAAAGAAGCTGTGTGATCTCTGTGCATCCCATGTCAGTCCAGGCTGCACAGTGAGACGCACCCTCTCAAATAAAGCTAATAATAAAGCTTCTTATTCAAATATATTCATTGTCCATTGACTTCCATAAAGTAATTTTTTCTTCAATGTGTGATGTACTCTGACAATATTCAGCCCTCGTCATCCTCTCCTATCCCCTCCTGTGAGCCCATCTCCTCTTCCCAATTAGCCTCCAGTCTGCGTATGCACATATGCTGGTGTGTGTGTGTGTTGTGTGTGCATTAACATTGTATGTTCCACATACAAAAGAAAATATGGCATTCATCTTTGCGGGGTCTGGCTTGATTTTCTCAGCATGATGATCTCTATTTCTGCCTCTTGCATATGACACTATTCTGCTCTTCGTGGCTGAATAAAACTCCCCTGTATACATCTGAGCATAAGGAAAGTGTAGTTTAGAATTTTGCTATAGAGGAGGTCTTTAGTCTGATCGAAACAGTACTCGATGCCCCTGTCTTGTTGATGACCGTGCTGGTCATGTTAGGAACTGGTCATGGTAGGGAACGCTTGCTACCTCTCAGTGTTGAATTGAAAATGTTCTTACATTTGAAACGTGAACAAAGTAATAATGAACTAATCTTGGGCTGTCAAGCACAAATTGTTAAAGGGCAATCATATAGGAAAATATATTAAGAAATCTTCCTTTGGCATTTAAAAGTGAAAATGCAACATTAAACTACAATTTCTTTATAACCACAACGTGTGTGTGTGTGTGTGTGTTTCAACACAGGGTTTCTCTGTGTAGCACTGGCTGTCCTGAAACTCTCTCTGTAGACCAGGCTGGCCTCGAACTCAGAGATCCTCCTGCCTCTGCTTCCTAAGTGCAGATTAAAGGTCAGCACTTCCCAGCTCTAACCTCTATTTATGTTCTTGGACCACTCTGATTGCCCCAGGGATAACAAAGCCACTGGAAGGCACTGGGGCTTAGAGAGTAGCATCCACACACTAGAATTGCTGCAGAGAATTGTTTGTTTCAGTCTTTTTCCTCTCCTGGAGATGAAGGTAACCAGGCCTGTGCTGGAGGGGGTGGGGGGAGAGGGTTCACTCCTGTGCACAGCTGAAAACGTGGAGACGCTCGGCAGCAGACTGAGTAGCTATGAATAAGGGCAGCTGGGAAGAAAGGAAGAACGGTGTCTACAGCCCTGGAGCCCGAACTACAGAGAATTCAGGCAAGTTGCACAAAACATTTGAATTTGTTGTTAGTTTTCCCACAGGTTGTTCTTAGGTGGTTGCTGTTCATAAGGGGATACCGCCGGTTACATGGGCAGCGCTTGTGCCAAGGGAGCAGACATGGCTCTCATCTTTGCCTCACACTGGAAAGGTGGGGACTGTCAAACAAAAGCAAAGGCAAATGGCTGAATTTCTAAGCTTTGCATTGTTGTGGTGGTGGTGAGTGAGGGAGTGTGCACGTGTGTGTGCGTGCGTGCATGCTCACGCACATATGCGCAAGACACCTGAAGGAAGCAATGCTGGTGAAATCTTTACATTTCTCCCCTGCGTAGAGCATCCGCAGAGCAACAGTGTCAGCAGCATGGGCACTGTTGATCTTAGCAGAATCCACTCAGACAACCCGAAACATGCTAGAAAGCCACTGGTAGAGCATCACCTAATTACTGAAGCTAATGAAGGCCCGATGCATCAGCTTCCCACAGCAATCCCTCTTCCCTGACTGTCTCTAGTGTTTGTGTCCTGCCTAGCATCTCTGTTGAAACCTACCCACAACATGGTAGGAAAAGATCATCATTTAATTCTAGCCAAACCTAGATACAACTCAGCTACAGCCTACACATTGAAAAATATTTAGCGGGTAGCATGAGACATCTAACCCTTTTAGAAGAAAATGTTTTTAGAAGGAAAAATTTATTTCAAGAACTGCTCCTTGGAGAAGAAAATAGGCTCCCAAGCTGGCAATTCAGTAAGAGCTCCCCAAGCGCGTGGATTCATCAACGGTGCTTCGTCTAGAGAAAGTCTTCGGGCCCTTTGAATACATTTGTTTTCTTCTAAGAAATTTGAAATCTACATTTTTCCAATTCTTTTATGAGAGTCATTCAATACAGCTCTTATTTTATAATATCTATAGTTGTACAGCAAAAGATTTGCTGCACAGTGAACCAAACTCAGATGACTGTAGTGTTTCCCAGAAGTGTAGATACCGAGCCACAGCATTTTAAAGACACACATCTATTGAAAGAAACAGATTCTGGTGACAACTGAAAGTCATCGATAGTGCTGTACTATGGCACTTCGTGGATTTAACAAATACCTTCTCCTCCCATACAACCGAAATCACATAAGAAGCCTAACCCAGTTTCCTTCTCAGCTAACCTGATGCTACTCACTAAAGTCTCTCTGAGCCACAAGAAGATATTTCTCATGATCTACTTCTGGAAATTATGTCATAACGATATACAAAACCAGGATAGCTGACCCTCAGATTACAATTTAGATCTCAAGAGTACTTACTCATAATCTTTCTAAAAGACAAAGCGCACTAGTGAAGAAAATAGTTTACAAACAAAATTCCCGAAGGATGAACACAACTGCCCTCACTTAGTATCGGTGCAAGGAGAGCTGACACTCTTCAAGTTGGGACTCTGAAACAGGCCTCATGGGGAAAGCCTGTCTCTATGGATAAAACCTCCCGTTGGCAATATAACATCTACATGCTTTCTAGTTGAGAGAATTTGAAACTCGTGATTTGGAAAATGAAGGCAGTGACTAATGCCTGCTGGTGTTTTCTGTGTCAGAATCAAACCCCTTAGAGCTGAATCTGGTTGGCTGTTGGTTACTTCAACAACGCTAAGTCTAATATGAGCAAAGTAAGTAATGTCATTGTGGATGATTATGGCTGGTTCACGTGAAAAATGTCACATGTAGAGCTTTTGTCCTGCAACACGAATTTTCCAGTGTGTCCTGACAATACTTTGGCAATCACAGGAAGCACAGAGGAAAGCCAGACTTGAAGGGGAAAAAAACACGGTGACAGATGAACACCCGCATAACTCGGCACTTTTTCGTGCCTATGAACACGAACGACTCAGGACATTTTTCTGCATCCTATTTCATTTAGTTTCCCTTAAGTTAGACTGTTGAGTACATTTTCCCAAGTCTATACAATCCTCAATCCTGACTGAACTATTCTTGGCCATGGTTGGGACAATTGCAGAAGCTGTCTATTCCTGCTTATGAAGTAAAAGTCTATATTTGAAAATAATTACTGATGCCTCAAATAACTAACTGGTCTTGTTGTTTTTGTTATTGCCAAGGAGACAGACATCATGTGGTAGAATCATAGCACACTGTCAATTGTGGAGATCACACAGCTTCTATAACTGAAAAAGCTGAACGTACAACCAATAGATAATGAATTCAGACACTCCTTCTATCACTGACCTAACATATATCTTGTAGTGTTATCAAAACCAAATTATTTTGAAACTTGCAGGTGGTTTATAGTAAATGTAAGGAGCTCATTTATTTGATTGCTAGCTCTCTTCAGTTCCTCCAACCGATTCTGGGCTTTACTTGACTCTTGTAAAATGTGTTCTCTCTCCTGGGAATATTCACAGAGAAATCTAGTGCAGCAGACCACACAGAAGTGCACATACTTGTGTTTATTACGCAGCTACTCATAGCAGCTAAGCTGTAGAATTCAGCCTACCTGTTCATCCAAAAATGAACATTAAAAATGTGGTAATGTATATGCAATGAAGTTTTATTCAGGCATAAAGCAAATCATGTCATTTTTCAGGAAAATGAATGGGCTGCAGATCATTACATTAAATGAAGTATGACAGAATCAGGACGATAGGTATGCATGTTTGCTCACAGATTTGGAATCTACATTTTTACATATGGCACAATGTGTACGACACACATATATGACATATAACACACAGTCACACAAACACACATAACACAAAAGGAAATGGGGGGTTATTTGGAGAGAGGGAGGAAGCCACACGGTGTTGCGTAGCAAAATGTTTTCTGGGGAGACACAACACACATGTCTGCATGTCTGCTCACCCCAGATAAAGAACTCATGACAGACCACAGTGTGGATGCCATCAAAGTCCAACTTGGTGAATCGTGAGGTTTTTTTTGTTTTGTTTTGTTTTTTAATTGGGGTTACTTGGAGGAGCAAACATGACTCAAAGACAGCTGCATCACCAAAGCCCACCCAAGCATGGGTGACAGCTAACAAAGCTGGGGATCTGGAGCTCACTGAACAGCCTGCAGGCAGCTCAACATGTGGGCACATATCCTTTCCAAGTGTCTCAGTTGGCCCAAACCTCTTCCAGGCAGCGGTTCTTGCCTGGGGTCTTCTTTGCAGCTAGCTTTTCTCCCTTCCTTCCCACTGAGGGGGACTCTGAGCTTTCATTGCTTACTCTGGCAGGGAGGGGCTTACTGAATCTGGTCAGTCTCAGGGACTTCCTGAAGCTATTTTGAGTGTCTACCTTCCTGTTAAGTAGCTTCCTATAGGATAGAAATGCTCCAAGCTCAGAGGAAACTGTTATACAACACACAGAGAGAATGGTAAAAGGGGAGCCGGGGGAGATGTATGTAGGGTCAAATTATATGATATACTCTATGAAACTATTATAATGAGACCTGTGACTTTAGTTAATATACATTAATTCTTAATTTCCAATAAAAACCATGTTTTTGCCTAATGAATAAAAAGTTTATTGCAGGGTAATGGTTCCCCAGTTTCATGGGGAACGCATTCTGCCATGCAGGTTCCTCCCTCTCCTCTTGTCTTTTACTTTAGAGAGACTATACAATGGCATACAAACAATTGGTTATCCGCCTATTAGCTCTTTAGAAACAGGCATGTCCTTTAAAAGGTACCAACACTGGGATAAGCTTGCACCTGCCCAAAGGGGCTCTTTTAAGTTGGAGGTCACCTATAAGAAACAATTAAATATAGAGTCAAATATTCCCAGCTGTCGTAGGTTCACTGCTGGTGCCATGACAGACACTCTGACAATGAGCAAAGCTGGGGAGGAGAGGGCTGATTTGGCTTACAGTTCTATGTTAGACGTCATTGTTTGGAAAAAGCCTGCTGGGAACTCAAGCAGCTCCTACACCATACCCACAGTCAAGAGCAGAGAGAACACATGCATATGCACACACACACACACACACACACACACATGTCCTCACTCACTTGCTTGTTCTAGCTTTCTTCATTATCCCCAGTTCAGGACAACCCCCCCGGCCAGGGATGGTGCCACTCAGAGTAGTCTGGATCTCCTACATAAATGAACAGCCGAGACCCTCTCCCAGAGATAGTCCCACACAGAGACAGTCCCGCAGGCCAGCCTGCCTTGGCCCATTCCTCAAAGTCTCTCTCCTCATGTGATTCCAGGTCGTGTCAATCTGACCATCACAACTAACCTACATGTCAGCCATCTAGAGTTATTAATACAAACAGCATATCATTTGAAATTATGAAAGCAATTGTTGAAATTTGAAAGCAGTTATTCACACCTGAAAAGTACAAAAGCTAAAACCCTGAAGAGATATTGATTGTTCAAGGGAGGTAGGAAGCCTTCCTCCAGCATCCTGCATGGATCTGATACTCAGAAAGTTATCTAGTTTTCAACATACTGACCATTTCCAGTATTATAACAACAGATTACATGTATGAGTCATTCATTTTCTCTGTATATTTCACCACCATGAGTGACTCTGGAGAACACATGCAATGCTGCATTTGGCTGCCCTGACTGCCCTGGCTTCTTGGCTCTTATTTCCCAAAATTTTGGGTTCAATCAGAACAGGGTTCAGAGATTTGGTTTTCAGATCTGTAATCTTAATTTTAAAGAGAGTTTTGGAAATTGAACAGATTCCTGCTCTTGCAACACCCTATCACAGGGTGGGGGTGGTAAGGGGAGTCTTAGCCATGAAGCAGAGAGGAGGGAAAAAAATTAAGAGAAGACTGGGTCAAAGTTCACCTAGCAGCAGCCAGCTGTTCTAGGAAGGAGCCCGCCCTTGCCCAGTAGGAGGCTCAAGTTCACCTAACTGGTGGAAGTTCTACACTGCATTTCTTCACAGACATGGTGCAGCCTGCAGGTCACAGCTACACCAGAAAGGATCAGCCAACACCGGACATTTCCAATGTAGCAGATATTACAACTTTCCTTCACTGGATGGGATTATGGAGATCAAGAAAGGCCACTCAAAAAAAGTTTCGGCATCTTTTATTTTTAATATAAACCCTTTATCCAAGGAAACTCTCACGTTACAATATTGGGTGTTACGTTTGTGTTGTCCTCAAATTTCTAAATTTTAGGATTGTTAAATGCAGGGCAGCATGCTGGAAGGAGCCTGAACTCCCAAGTCACATCTGGTGTTGAATTCCCAGATGAGTATTAGCCTGGGTTTCTTCTTGGGGCCTGGTGCCACATAATTAAGTGGAGCTGGTTAGAGGTATTCCCCAAGGCTCTGAATTATTTTTGCAAACCTGTATAATTCGAAACCAATTCGAAACTGAGAAATCCATATAAAAATGATTAAAAAACAAACCAAAACAAAACAAAGTAGATTGGCCCAAGTTGTCCAGTAATTATTTGGAGATGCAGTTGTGAATGCTGAGCCACTGCGGTGTTTGCACTCATGATCTTTAGAGCCTTGTGGTGCTTGCACCCTGGCTATGTCTCTGAGTTGTTCGAGTTTCCACCAGTACTTTGCCTCTGTCATTGAAGCAGGTTTGATAAACGTTACCCACAAAATAGTCAACACAGTAACTTTGAGAGAATTTTGTCTTTCTAGATTCTAAAACAGATTATCTCCCCACAGGGAATTAAACCTGGGGTTCTGTGCTGTGCCAAGGAACCACCACCCCCGCAGGTTCACTAAGCTGCTGAATGCTGGGACAGAACTCACTGGGCAGCCCAAGCCAGCCTGGAATTTCTGATCCTCCTTCCTTGGCTCCAGAGTAGCTAGGAGGTCAGCCCCATGGCATAAGCCCTGCTCACCAAGTGTTTTGTTTGGCAGCAAGCTGTTTGAAAGAATTCACCTTCCTTAGGCGCTAAAGACGGTTTTGTTTGGATTGTGGAATGGGTAGAAATCACAGACCGTGAGGGCTCAAAGCCCAGACCACTGTGAAGCCATGAGTAAGGAAACGGATTATGTAACGTTTTCCAATCATATTGCCTTAGATTTTTTCGAAAATTCAGAGTCTTTCCAAACACATTTAAGGGATTAAAAGTGAATTGTCGACTATGATAAAGTATTTGGCAATTTTTAATCCTGGATTTCCCCACATTTCTGTTTATTATACTTTAATAAAAAATGACCTTATAAAATACATTAAGATTAATAAAATGTAATTTGAGATTCAAAATAACTGATAAAAACAAAATTCATCCCAAGACACTAAGTTTTAAGATTAAGTTAATGTAATATTTGCCCCTGGAGGACTTGGAGGGTTGGCAATCTGACTGAAGGTCAGGGCTGCCCTTCCCTTCTGTGTTCAGAGATCAGGCTGCAGATACCAGCGGCTCAGAAACAGGCACAGCAGTTCACATGTAAGAGCCTTGATGGACACTTTGAAAGCAAAAGGAGCACCCCAAGGTTATTAAGCCCTACAGAAAACAAATCAGAACAAGAATGTGTAACAAAAATTTATAAAAATGCATAGAATTTTCTCAATTAGAAAAAAGACAGGAACTCTACTAAATACCAGTTGAAAATCCTTGTGTTTCAGATAGCCTTCATGTATGTGTGGGCAACCATCCTGGTAACTGATAAGAAAACAAAGTTTCCCTCTTCAAAAGGATAATACAAAACAAAGTTGATACTTTAGTTGTCAGGGTACACTGGCATTTCCCTCCTGAGATTCATATATGCAACCTTGGATTTATGAATGTAAGAAAAATACATGTGAACAAAATATGATATATATATGTGTGTGTGTCTATAAAATACATTGGCAATATATTATTCTCTGAATTGTACAAATTTTAATTAGTTGCCCTCCCCCAATTGTGTCAATCTGAAATATTTGGATGCATAAGATCACACATCTGTAAAATGTGCAAACAGGAGGATTTAAAAAATACAGCATTACAGAACCCTAGTCTCTCTCTCTCTCTCTCTCTCTCTCTCTCTCTCTCTCTCTCTCTCT
>LOJH01016787.1:2085-27346 GCA_001685095.1 Ellobius talpinus
ACAGAGAGTCTGGATTATGTATATTATTGTGTTTTCTTTTAATTTTTTGACTGAGTGAGCCAAGTACAGAGAGACATTTCATTGTACAGACTGTTAAACTAAACCAGCATACTCTGAAGGTATCTTGACTTCAAAATTTGGGTTTAAGGATATGTTGCTTTGGAGAAGAGGTTCTGCTTTTGTTTCCACAGAGGATGATAGCCTGTGGATTACTTCCAGACTAATGTGTTTTGATGGACCAAGACCCCCCAAAAGATCTCTGTGAACCTCCCAAAATATTTTGCCCAACAAAAAGTAAGAAACAGTTTGGAGAGAACTATGCCCAAATTCCCAAATATTGTTCATAAATGTTTGTTTACATTTAAAGGGGGATATGCTATAGAGATGAATATTTTGCATTGGTATGGATCTTGGTTTATTGATAGAAATTTAAGGTTGATTTTGTTATATGAATATTCTGTTCTTGATTAAGGTATTTTGTTTGTGCAGCTCATTAAAAAATGTAATGTATAATTAAGAAATACAGGTTAATAGATATAGGAATAACCAGGCTAGCTACAGGATAAAACAATTACATTTTTATTTATTATAAGGGGAAAAACTCACAAAACAGGAAATGAGAAGTCAAGTTACACTGTGTCTCATGGGAAACACCCAGAGAGAGAGCACCTGGGGAATGCACGTGTTTTTCCCTTGGTCCCAGGAAGCCACACCTTAACTTAAATTCACCTCTTAAAGATAATTGGCTAACAAGGTTTTCCCATCAAATAGATAACTATCTATAATAGTCAAGCTTGTAGTAATGTTAGTTCAGTTTCCTAGATGTACAGAGATAAATTTCAGGTGGATATAGATTCTTCAAACATTTCAAAGATTAACCGAATATGACATTTAAAATGTTTTAAGAACTTTGGACTTTTCATGACAATGAGACTCATTTGCTCCTGGCAGCACCAATCTACTTCAAGAGGATGATAGACATCAAAGAAGATCCTTATGGAGTTTGCTAGTCTTTCAGGCAAGAAACAGCTCTTGCCTGGACTGCTTGATGTTATGCTATATGAACTGGACATGTGGGACCCACAGAAAAATGACTGCTGAATTTGCCTAAATGTGAGATGGTCCTTTGGGGTTTCTGCTTCATGAAAGAGTCTGTAAGACATTCTGCAGGACACAGAAGAAAGTGGCTGACAAACTGAGAATATAGCCTGAACTGTCTTTGAAATGTCCTGCCTCATAGAAAAGTCTGCCAGATGCTATGGGCCTATAGGCTGAAGATTGGATGCCCCAATGTTACAAAAGAACTTTGGTTGACTGTCCAGGCAGCAAGATGTCTCCGTCAATTCTAGAGTTTTGGAAGTTGTTTACAATGGACTTCCTGTTAACTTAGGTAATATTATATCCTCCTGGGCTCTTTGATGGAGTTGAAGAATAGATAGTTATAGTTTTTCTTAGTTATGATAAAAGATAGAGTAGATAGAAATATTGTAACTATAATTCTTGCTTGATACCTGTTTTGTAGATGTAATTTTACTATGTTAAAGTTGAAGCCTTCCTTTTCATTTAGACAGAAAAGGGGAAATGGTATGGGAAGTCCTTCTGTATATATTTTGCTTTCATTGGTTAATGAAGAAAGAAGCTGCTTTGGCCTGTGACAGGGCAGAATAGGGCTAGGTGGGGAAAACTAAACTGAATGCTGGGAGAAAGAAGGCAGAGTCANAGTAGATAGAAATATTGTAACTATAATTCTTGCTTGATACCTGTTTTGTAGATGTAATTTTACTATGTTAAAGTTGAAGCCTTCCTTTTCATTTAGACAGAAAAGGGGAAATGGTATGGGAAGTCCTTCTGTATATATTTTGCTTTCATTGGTTAATGAAGAAAGAAGCTGCTTTGGCCTGTGACAGGGCAGAATAGGGCTAGGTGGGGAAAACTAAACTGAATGCTGGGAGAAAGAAGGCAGAGTCAGGGAGAATCCACTTAGCTTCAGCAGGAGACAGATGCTGGGTGCTGTATGGAACCTTACAGTAGGCCACAACCATGTGATGACACACAGATTAATAGAAATTGGCTAATTTAAGATATAAGAGGTAGCCAATAAGAAGCATGAGCTAATAGGCCAAGCAGTGTTGTAATAACACAGTTTCTGTGTGATTATTTTGTGCCTGGGCAGCAGGGAATGAACAGGCATCCTCTGCCTACAGTACACACTTTAGTCCATATATCTTTACTTGTAAGTGTTCATCACCATGAGTCATTAGTCTGGTTTGATGTCTCTGGCTTCTGCTACACTATCGATATTGGTGTTGGTGAAGACTTCTTGTTCTTCCCAGCCACCCAGCTAGCTTAGACATGAAATAATCGCACAGAAACTGTGTTAATTAAGTCACTGCTTGACCCATTAGTTCTAGCTTCTTATTGGCTAACTCTGGTATTAATTTAACCCATTTCTATTAATCTGTATATTGCCACATGACAGTGGCTTACTGGCTAAAGTTCCCAGCATCTGTCTCTGCTGGCTCCATGGCTTCTCTCTGCCTTTGCCTTCTCCAAGCATTCAGTTCCATCTTCCCTGCCCACCTAAGTTCTGCCCTGCTATAGGTCCAAAGCAGTTTCTTTATTCATTAATNTAACCCATTTCTATTAATCTGTATATTGCCACATGACAGTGGCTTACTGGCTAAAGTTCCCAGCATCTGTCTCTGCTGGCTCCATGGCTTCTCTCTGCCTTTGCCTTCTCCAAGCATTCAGTTCCATCTTCCCTGCCCACCTAAGTTCTGCCCTGCTATAGGTCCAAAGCAGTTTCTTTATTCATTAATGGTAATCACAGCATACAGAGGGAAATTCCACATCATACTGGGCCCTCACTGGGACTCCTCTTGGATATCCTACTTTTGCCTTGTATCATGAAGACCCTGTGGTTTTGGCTGTGCAGGTTTGTTCCCTCCACATGCTCTGGCAGTTCATAGATGAGGTGGGTGTTGGGGTGAGCTACCTCGTAGTGTAGTTCTGGGCCTGGGTGGTAGCTGCATTGGTTAGATTGTGAGCTTCCCCCATTGTTACCACCCAGGAGGGCTCTTCAGCACTGGCCCATCTAGCTTACCTAACATAGTAGACAGCAAGGAATAGGGCCAGTTCTCCTGCTCTTACATTCTTGGGTCCAGCTTACCTGTTTTACACCTCCAAGGCCAGCTCAATTGTTTTGCCCAGACAAGGTGCAGGGCCCTCTTTCTGAATTGCTGGCACTTGGTGAGGGTCAGGGCCAGCTCTTCCCTTCTCATGCCTCCAAGCTCAACTCTCCTGCCTATAGCAGGTGGTACGAGGTGGCAGGAAGGGCTTATTTCCCTTACCCTTGGCATCCCATGGCACAGAAAGGGGGTGAGCTGTTCTGTTCTCATGCCCACAGGTGGGGCTCACCTGTGTCCACACCAACAAGATCAGTTCTATTGTGCTGCCCAGGACATCAACTCAGACATGGCCTCTAATGTATGTTTGTGACTGGAAAAAATTAGTCAGGAATAACTTTGTATGTGTGTTCTATTTTATTTCATTGACCTGCACAACTGTGCTAGTACTGTACATTTTTTTAAAAACTATGACTCTGCATTATAATTTAAGATCAGGTTTTACTCAGGATTGCTCTTTCTGCTAAAAATCATTTTAGATATTTGTTGGAGGGAGGGCCCGCTTGTTCGTCCCGGCCGCCCAGAACCAAAATAATCACACAGAATTTGTATTAATTAAAACACTGCTTGGCCCATTAGCTCTAGCTTCTCATTGGCTAAGTCTTACATCTTAATTTAACCCATTTCTATTAATCTGTGTATCACCACGTGGCAGTGGCTTACTGGCAAAGCACATCTATCTCCGGCGGTGGATCCATGGCGTCTCCCTCACTTTGCCCTTCTTCTTCCCAGCATTCAGTTCTGTCTTCCCTGCCTACCTAAGTTCTGNAATAATCACACAGAATTTGTATTAATTAAAACACTGCTTGGCCCATTAGCTCTAGCTTCTCATTGGCTAAGTCTTACATCTTAATTTAACCCATTTCTATTAATCTGTGTATCACCACGTGGCAGTGGCTTACTGGCAAAGCACATCTATCTCCGGCGGTGGATCCATGGCGTCTCCCTCACTTTGCCCTTCTTCTTCCCAGCATTCAGTTCTGTCTTCCCTGCCTACCTAAGTTCTGCCCTATCAACAGGCCAAGGCAGTTTCTTTATTCATTAATGCTAATCACAGCACACAGAAGGGGACTCCCACATCAGACATACAAGATCTTTTATGTTTTTTTGTGTCAATTTTAAGATTGTTTTCTATTTCTGTGACGGACAAACATTATTGAGATTATAGGTATTACATTGAATCTGTGAATTGTTTTTGGTGACATGGAAGTCCTATGTTGGGAGGAACTGTCCAGACCCAGCACCTTGAAGTGGTAGGTTATTGACCCTAAACCATTTGCAGAAAAGCTGGTCCTAGGGTCAGTGTGTTGCATTCTGAAGGTAGGTTGGATCAGTTGCCTACATCCCTTGCTATAGTTCTGTCTTCTAGAGAGACTTGAAGAGCTCACTCTCACGCTAGCCTGTTAGTGTCTCCAGGCTAATTGCTTATTAACAATTAATAATTGCTCTAGTTAATAATTGCTTAACACATTCCTTACTTCACACTCTTATTCCTTCTTGCATATCTTTTATCTTCTTTGTTTTTATTTGTGACATTCTGCTTAATCTCTTTAGATCCATCTTTTTTCTGTATTGTCTTTTCACCAGTTTCTGATTTTTTTCCCAAAATCCCACATCCAGTAAATTTTTATAGTATTAATGTGGTGAAAATTTAAAATTTTGATCCATTTATCCAATCATTTTATACCCTTTATTATTTTGTCATAAAATGCCTGTCTCTATTTAAAGATATTCCCTATGGGGATATTTTCTAACTATATATAAAATCTCAACAACTGAAATAGGAAGATGTCTAAATTTGTGACTTATGCTGAATCTCCTTTGTGATGGCTTTTTTTTCTGGGGATGTTCTTTTTTTTATTGTGACTTCGTTGGTCCAACTCAATCCGTGGGTCTAGAGAGCTAGGGAGTCTCAAGGGATAATGGATTCTGAGGCATGGGGAGTCCTGATGAATGGTTAGGCTCTGAAATATGGGGAGTCCTATGGAATGGTTGTGCTTCCTTTTGCTTTTTGGGCTTGCTACAGGGTTTTGCTAATCTTGAGCTAGTTCGATTTCTAGACACTGTATTCTAGGCTCAGGAGGATCTTAAATCTGAGCTCCAGACTCAAGTGTAAGCATGTCTAAAGTAGAAAATTGTTGATTCTAGTGCATTGTTGAAGAATGCTGTTATTGTTGCTATTGTTTTCTGCCTAGAGCCACAGCACAATAGACTTCTTCCCCGCATTCCTCTGGAAGGTAGGTAATTTTAACCCCTATTTTAGCAATTGTGCCATTTCCTTTCATGATTTGTCAAGACACGAGTTTGAGGCAATTTCCCTTATTTTCTTGTGCTTAAGATTTGGTCCTCTTGTTTCTTGGCATTTCCTCTTCAAGGCTTTGGTTCCCTCAGTTGACTTTTGCCTTTATGTTTTCACTAGATACTTCTCAAGGCTATCACTTGCAGAGTTAATTTTTTTAATGTTTAGATTTTATCTTTAGCTGAAAAACAATGCTTGTACTTATTAATGGGATATAATATGATGTTATGATACATGCACACACCATTGAATGACTAAATAAAAGTAATTAAGACATCTGTCATGTGACCTATTTTTAGTTTGTGAAATTTAAAAGAAATCCTTGTTTCATTTTGTCTTAGAAAGACCTCCCCTACTTATACATTTAAACATATCTTGCTGTAACACAACAGGTCCCAATCAGTTAGGATATTTAGGGAAGGCATCTTAAGCTATCTAGCCAACCAGGCTGCCAGGAGGAAGGGCCCTAACTTTAGACCCCTTCATTTAACAAACCATGTCTTCATTATTGATTTCTTTGTTAAAGCTAAATCACCAGTCTTGAGTTGTTGTAAAAATATGAGATGTGAAGAAGAAATCATTTTAAAGTCAGTGATTTCCAGTCTCCAGAATATCTTTTCAGTAGAAATCAAAAGCATTTAAATTCACCTCCAGTCTCTTGTTAATTTTGCTGTTCTCCATGATTCCATAAACATTGCAGGCCATGGCTGTGTGAGAGCCTCTGCAGTGTCTTTGCCCCCCCCCCCACTTATTTGTTTCGATTTGGAAATGTTCTCATGCTATCTGCTTCTTTCTCCATTCGTTACATTTGGGATCAGGTGTAATGGCACACATCTTTAATACCAGCTCTTAGGAGGCAGAGGGAGGTGGATCTCTGTGAGTTCGAGGCCAGCCTAGTCTACATAGAGAGTTACAGGACGGCCAGGGCTATGTAGAGAGACCCTGTCTTAACAAACAATTTAGAATTTATTTTTCTTGCTACCATCTTGAACATCATCCCTTTTCATAGAGAAGGTAGGTATCTCACTAATACACAAATTGTGGGGAATTGTCAAGGGAAGTCTTAGCACATGAGAGCCTCATCCTGTCAAGGAGAGAAATCCTTGTGCTGAGAGTCTTATGTCTGTGATTCTAAGTTGCTTAACTTTGTCTACACTCTTTATACTTGACCTTCTGTGTGTGATCTGACTGCTGGCTGGTTTGGGAGCTCCATCAAGCTCTCTTGCCTTGGCTCTGCCTATGCTGTTCTCCCCACTGCTAAGTTTTCCCTCAAGGTCAGTGTACTTTACTGATGTCCTCTCCAGTTTCCCATGGAGTCATGGGGGCTGTACACTGGGGCTCCTGTTCAGGGTTATAAGATCCTGGGAGTGAAGTATGGCACTTGAAACTTCAGGAGTGCAAATATCATCAATAGAAAGCCTGGGGCAGACTCCAGGAGGCTGGGTTGTAGAGGCAAATGACTTGAGCCCAGTCTAAGTCCTAGACTCTGAGTTTGAACCCCACACACCAGACTTGGGATCTAGGCAGTCACAGAGGCAGCTGAACATGAGAGTGACACTTGAGTCCTACTGTGATGGAACAGTCAGCACAGCAGGGGCTTCTTGGATGCTATGGCCTATAGTGGCATTAGGTTCAAGGTTTTCAGCATTGTCCTCTCTTTAGTACAAAGCAGTGGCCACACTGGCCACATATGTTGATTGACAGGAAGGTGAAGATCAAGCTCAAGGGACCCTGGCCTCCTCTTGTCATTGACATCAGAGTTAGGCTGAGTTTCTGCTCACTGAGCTACTGAAAAGGGATCTTGATAATAGTGATAGAGGGAGCAGGGGCTTGGTTCTGTTGGGAAGGTGTGACCCCAGAAAAGGTAAGAGAACAGAACATATTTCTTTGGCTATATAATAATCATATTCCTTCATGTGTCTCATATGTCCTGGGGTAAGTGACGCATCATCAGGCTCACGTCCTTTTTATTTTTATTACACTTTTATTTTGTTTGTCTACGTGTGTATGTGTCATAGCACACACACGGAGGCCAGAAGACAGCTTAGGAAAGTTGTTCTTTCTACTCACCCTGTGGGCCCAAGGGAAAAACTCAGGTCATCCAGGTGGGTGACTGTTACCATTCATGATGCAGGTGACCTGAGGCAGCCCCCACAGGTGGGAGACAGACAGATACAGATATGCCATGCAGGAAGAGCTTGGGTATACAGTTTGTTTAGTGGGTTATGGATGGGGAGGGAAAGAGAGGGAGGGAGGAGAAAAGGGGAGGAGGGGAGAGGTAGAAAGGCAGAAGCTGCCTCTCAAGAAGAAGGTCAGAAAGAGGGAGACAGGCTGGAGAGAAGGCAGGATATCAGCTTGGCTTGGTGGGAAGGACTGTGGGGGGGGGAGATTGGGAGTGGGCGGGGCTTGTCTCTTAAAGGGACGGGAACCCAGGTGACAGGCCAGGCCAACAGATAATTTTTCAACAATGACAAGTACCATTACCTACAGAGCCACCTCACTGCTCCCCACCCCATTATCAGTTTCCTTCAAGAGAAGGAACACTGCAAGAGAAGGAAAGCTATGTTCTTTGTTTTATATACATCAGTTACTGGGTGCCCCAAATAACTGATATAGAACCTTGGACATTTCTATGTGCCAAGTCTTGGTTTTGTCATCTGTACAATGGGCGGGTTCCCACAGTATTGTTTCAAAGCTTATGCAGTCATTGGATGAGGCAGTGAAGGAGATGACCTTCCATTCTCATTCTCTTTCAAGAAGTTCAAGCCTGGTACTCTCAATGTTGTCAAACTCCGTGAGCTGTTTTGTGTCCAGCTGTCCAAATTGTGCCCTCAGGAGCAGCTGGAGAGAGATGCCACTGCCTCCTCCTTCTTCACCCTCCCCTGTAGCTCCTGAATCTTCAAGTTGTGCTGGGAGTTGGGTAGGTGTGGGGAAACCCCAAGCTGCTGAAAGGGCTGCCTTGAAAGTCGTTGGAAGCAAAGGCAAGAACCCAGAATCAAAGATTACCTTGTTTTTTGGAGTGTATCACTGGCTATTGTCCCCATCAAACAAAGCCCTTTCATCAGCGGCTCTTTAAAACACTTTTTTTTACTCCTTTATTTTGCTTTGAAATAAGCTAGGCAACAATTAATTTCAGAGAGAGAGAGAGAGAAAGATAATTCAACAAGGATCTATTACTACTCTCAGCTTCTATTGCTGTAATGAAAATCTATTTCCTTTCCCTTTTGTGTCCTATATAATTTAATGCCCATTTTATTAATGGTCTGAAATAATTACGGAACCCTTTGTGATTCTCAAGTATGTTTCATTTAATTGTGCAATAAATGCCTAATCTCTTCCTCCATCTGAAGCTATTATGGCGTTAAAATTAACAATTATGCAGCAATGCGCCGGGGTCCATAGAAATCACTCCAGATAACTAGACATATATAAATCATTCATGAGAACAATTTCTGAAAAGAGACGGAGGGGAAAAATGTGTTGAAAATGACATTGGGAAGCCCAGGGCCCAGCCTGTAAGAAGATAGTAACACCTTTAAAAAAAATCTTTTTTCTTTCTTTTTTTGTTATTATTATTTTATTAATTGTGCATGTGGAATAGCCCTCCCCCCATTTCTATTAGCCTGACAGATATTTTCAGAATTAATTAACTGTTAGCTCTGAGGATAAATTGTTCATTATCAATCGCCCCCTCTTTCTTTTTCCTTTTATAGTTTTTCTTTCTCTTTCAGGCCAGCAATTACACTCGGCGCCGTTCTCCAGAAGCTCCCATCCTGCACAGCTATCCAAATGGGGAAAGTGCTTTTTCGCTCAGCCCTATTCACTTCTCCTCTTCTTCCTTTGTGGGATTTAATAACCACGGCTGATAGGCTCACACTGGACAGAGAGGTTAAGTTTGTTGTCTCAGCACTTTGCTGGCAGGGGACAGTAGCACAGGAATTCTGTGACTTTTAACCAGCCACATGGAGCTGCTAAGGCTGGGCCCACACAGGCAGCCTACAAACAGCAGCCAGAGAACCTTAATTCTAATATCCTGCGTATCCAAAAGCATTTCCATCGTGGCTACCAAAGCAGTTTCTGTTTTTTTAAAAAACATTCTTAAACCCTACAAGATTCCCAGAAAATATTTTTTAGTGATACCTGCTCCCCAACAGTTTGGATCAGGGTCAGAAAACCCATCTTCCAGGTTAGGCAAGTATAGATGAAACCTGTGAGATGCGGGTTGGTATGGCAAATTGGAGGTTCCATGCCCTGCCTATAGGGGGCAGATGCTATCCAGCTTCCAGGGAGCCCTGCCTTTGGGAATGTGGGCGTGGTGGCCAACAATCTACTTCTTAAACCTGAAATTTCAGCATGAAGCCTGCCAATCAATTGTTGACAAACTATATGGAAGAGCAATTCAGCACCATGTGTTCTAATGGAAGCACAAATTCTGGCTAGGCCTACTGTTTTGGGTTACTGCACTAAAAGACGGATGCTCAGGTACAGAATTTGGTCCAGCAAACAGTTTCTAACTGATCTTGGCTTTCCTTTGATTTGTAGAACATGGGGCTTAGCTATTTGGGGATGAAAAATGCCCAAGGTTGTTTAGAATGTTGAGTTAGTAAAATGTGGAGGGTGTGGCGGGGAAGGGGGCACAGAGCTGCCTGCTTGTCAGGGGTTACCCATTCCAAATTGGCAGCGTAAACCTAGAAGAAACAGGATTACAGACAACTCCATCTTCTCTGTCACTCCTAGTGGTGCTCTAACTAAGTGTTAGCTGAGGACATGTGGGATTTGAAGTCCAGATGTGCTTGGTATGATGATGTTGGAAACAGGGGCATAGTAATGATAGTTAATATTCATGAGAACATAGTAAATATTAGGCCCTAGTCCGTATCACTGATGTAAGAGTAATTTGTTTAGATTTCTCTGTCGTGATCACATTACTAGATAAATATTATTATCAGTCCACTTTGTAGATGAGGAAACTGAGATTTAAGCATGGGTGCACATGATCACTTAGCACAATGGCAGCAGTAGGATTCATACCCATTTCCACCTGGGCCCCTCTTCTGTTCAACATGCTACCTCACTGGAACAGTAGACTGAGCAAAGGCAAACACAATGGTAGACTATGACTACCATAGCTTAGCAAATGAGATCAAGAAAACACATCCACACTGACCCGAAGAAGTCAAGACTGTTCCACTGTTCCCTGTCTCACGGGGAGGCAGTATTTAATGACAAAGAGCGGTATAGCGGTAAATGGTCCCAGTGTCAGCGCAGGTCTCCTGCTTCTTCCAGGGTCAGAATTTGGAACTGAAAATTTGAACAAAGACAGAATTATTTAGTAAGGAACTGCACATCCCTTAACAAAATGAGAATGTTAAAAGCACAGTGCAGAATTGCACTCTATGAATGTTGAATGGTCATCCCCACCAACAACCCTGACGCCGTTTTACTGGCTGCACAATGTTCCGTCACAAGCTGGAGTTCCACTCATATCAAACTTGGAAGATCGTCGTCTTTTCTTTGAAACGTTCTTCTAAAATAAAATCCAAATCGTTATCCCAGGATTAAAAAGAAAAACAAATTTGATCCACAAGGAGCCTTCCCTCACGGAATCAAAACACTCAGAATTGGTGCTTTGGATCCAAGTCCCTCATATGGATCTTTCTACTATTTTTTCACTCTCTCATTGCCTGTCTATTGTGAATAAAAAGTGGAGCACAGTTGTCTGTAGGTGCCAGTAGTTACTTGACTATTACCATTTTCTCTTTTTCTAGGCATTGTCTCTGTCTTATTCTTCAGCAGAAGTAAATGTCCAACCTCTGCATGGTGTATGTGGCTTGCAAACACGTGTGGTTGTATTTCAATTCAAAATTTTATGGTTTTCCTGGTCAGGAAAATCTAAGGAGTTCAACAAGCCCTCCTCTCCCAACTCAGACTTCTAACACCATCAGTTTCGTTTAAAGATATAAATGCTTTTTAAAGAAACACATTAAACTTTTAAGTACAATATACACATTTAAACAATAAATCACATGGCACCTGCTTAAGGTTGCTGAATATCCACCTAGCCCCTGGAGACTTTTAAAAAATAGGAAAATAATAAAAGCTGACATTTATTGAGCACTTATGATCTTCGAGGCAGTGGCTTTGCAAGCATTAATTTATTTGCTTTCACAGTAATCCTAAGAGGTAAGTATTTTTTTTAATCTTATTTAACAGATAAGAACCAAAGCTTAGAGAGTTTAAGTAATTTGCCC
Source organism: Ellobius talpinus (assembly GCA_001685095.1). Classification (NCBI taxonomy): domain Eukaryota; kingdom Metazoa; phylum Chordata; class Mammalia; order Rodentia; family Cricetidae; genus Ellobius; species Ellobius talpinus. Next base: position 13,821 of record LOJH01016787.1, read on the forward strand.
AAGGTCACACAGGTAGAGAAGGAAGAGACTCCCCACAACCAGCCTGTCTCTTAATCACTATGTTATGGTCACTGATTGGTGTTGGGACAAAAGGCATCTCACCTCCGGGTCAAAGAGAATTCAGTAGCAAGTGTGCTTGTCCACAGCCAAGGAATATTTAGGAGAAGCTGTGTGGTTCTGAGACCAGTTTGGCAGTCTGACAGGGCATCAGGGTTTGGACATCAGAGTTGCTGGGCTTGCATGTCCCAAGCACTAGCCAGCTTTGGGGCCAGCAGGGCTTCTTTCAGCCTGCTATGGCCTTGGGAACGGTAATGTATTCCTCTCAGAGGCAGAATCCAGGGACGACCCATTATTACCTTTGCTAGCAATTGTTTTGTTTAATTTCCATTTTAAAATTTATTTCCTGTGAGAATGAACTGACTGGAATTCATTTGTGCTGGGAAGGGAAGGTGAATTTCTTATTAACTCTCCCAGGTAATGGGCAGTTGCAGCTTGGGCGCTGAGGACTGGAATTGCTCAGGGCAGAGAGGGTTGGGTAGACTGGGAGGGCTGGGGAAGGGGCTGGGGGTGGGGATGATTGATGCCCTGTGCTCAGGGCTGGGAGCAGGTGTTCTGGGAGAGAGAGACGGGGGTGATGAGATATGGAGGAAAACATGACCATGGAAGTTTTATACAACAGCCAAGGCTGAGCCACTCCTGGCACTGGGGAATTATTTTACCTGACTACATATGAAGACAAAGCAAAATCAAAACAAAATAAAACTCAATACCCCAAAACCATTAAAGAACTCTAAGAATTCTTTCTTATAAGCAACCATTGCCTCCATTTGTGTGGGAAGTAGATACGGTGGTATTGAGAATGTGTGGCAGCGGCATGGAGGGCTTGCATGTCATCCGTCTTACTGATCTGTCAACCCACAGCCTCATTTGAATGAGCCTCACTAGGCCAAGGCTCTGGCACCCTTACATGGTCTCCTTATTCTAGGGGAATCTGAATGATGCAAAACCTCAGAGCCCCTCCCCCCTTGCACTTCCTTCCAAGGAGTGGCTGAGTGTTCACTTTCCCCCAGAAACCGACCCGTGACCATCCCTTTTTCTCAATATCACCACGTGTGCCTTGTGTGAGGTTCTTCTTTCCCTCTTCAACAGATTTCACTGTACCTCCTGTGTTCTGCCAGTGACCCCTGAGACTGCCTTCCATGTCATCAAACTTGTCTTTCTTTGTCAGAGTCACATGTCTTTAAAATCTTTGATGACTTCCCATTGGATAAATGAACATGTCTGCTTTGCATATAATAATCTGGCCATATTTCACTGTGATCCCAACTCACCTCATCCAAATCAGTTGTTCCTCCTCTCGTGTCCTTTTAATGTCTCTGGCCACCAACCCATAAACCCAGAGAGGGTGCAGAAATATCTTCAGAAGCCAAGCAGATCATGCAAATGAAACAGGCTGTCAGTGGTCCTCAGTCCTAGGTCCACAGTTTAAAGGAGAGAAAGGAAGGCTGTCAGGGATTCTGGCACATTAGAGAGTTCACATTCCAGATGTTCCAGTAGAACAAGGGAACAGCTGTGCTCAAGCTCACTTACTGTTTTCACAAAGATACCAGCATTTCTTAGAAAACATATATTTCTCTGAATTCTGAATTTTGAGAAAAGTCAATTAAGTCACCAAGAAAATAAAGAGCATTGCAATTATTAGCAAAAAGTTAAAGTTTAGCAATCAACATAGAAATATACAGTTTAAAGGAAAACAAAAACAGGGAAGGAATGGACATACAAAACTGAAGTGGGGAGAGACAGGGACATGGGGCAGAGAAGTGATCAGGATTTAATCAGTCTTTAGGGTTGAATGGATTTTTCTCACCACTGAACCCAGTCTTTAAGTTTGTGCAGTGGCAATGTCTGCTCCTTTCAATGAGTCAATTGTTCAAATAAGTGTATTATTAAGATTATATAAACACAATCTTGGGGCTGGAGAGATGGTTCAGTAGTTAAGAGCACTGGCATATCTTCCAGAGGATGCAAGTTCAGTTCCTAGCACCCACATGGCGGTTCACAACTAGTCCCAGGAGATCTAATGCTCTGGCCTCCTTGGTCACCAGGCATGCATGAAGTTCACAGACAAACATTCAGGCAAAACACCCATACACATAAATAAATATTTAAACACACAATCACTCTATATAAACTCATTGGAAGTAATTTCAAGGAAGAATAAGTTTGGAAGTAACATCAGCCCCTAAGCTGGTAATTTTGATACGAATTTTGTACAGCATGGTTAATACTGTTTATAGATTATTTGGTACAGTCTAGTCTCTAGTGCTTATCCCAGCCTTATAGCTGCTATGTTCTACATTTACTTGTAAACACTATTTTTTTTTATTTGCCAGAAAATCATTTTGAAAAAAACAATAAGTTATGAGTCTCCCTGCCCAAATCAACTCCAAGTGGTTCAAAAAGCTTGACACAAAACCTGCAACTCAACTAGAGGAAAAAAACCTTCAATATATAGGCATAGAAAAGGACTTTCTGAACAGATCCCACATTGCTTGGGAAGCATGGCCAATAATCAATAAATGGGGTTTTATGCAAGTAAAAAAAAGCTATGCACAGCAAAAGAAATGGTTAAAGTGGAGAGAAAGCCTACAGGAGGGGAGAAATATTTGCCAACTATACATCTGACAGAGGATTAATATCTAGAATATATAAAGATCTCAAAACGAAAAATGAGAAAACAACAAATTTTAAAAATGGACTAAAGGATCAAGCAGAGAGCTTTAAAAAGAAAAAAGCAAATGATCAGCAAATGTTTTAAGAAATCTTTACCATCTTTAGCTTTAAATATTTGCAAATTAAAGCTACTTTGAGATTCTGTTTCACCCCCATTAGAAGGACCATCGATCAGTAGGAAGCACAGTTAAGGGTGTGAAGAAAGGAGAACTCTTCTGCACTGTTTATGGGAGAATGAACACACACTCTCGGGTACCTCTCTTCACCAGGGATATTAGAGTGTAGATGTTTGTGTAAAACTCTCCCAGTTGTAAAAGTTTGTTGTGGCGTATTTTGATTGTACCCTGACAAACTCCCGAGACTGCCAATAAAGTTAAACAGTGAATCTAAGGACGGAGTCAACATTCAGCTGGCCAGAATTCATCATAGAGTTTTTGGAGAACCCAGATTAGGATAGGGACACAGGAAGGGATAGGGAGGAGCTTAGAAAGATTCATAGGCCTTTTCAATCGGGGACTGTGGAGAGGTCAAGTCCTCCATCGCTCTTCGAACCTATCAGGTTTTTACCCTAATATCTGACTCTCGAGTTTTATTTAATAACAGAACAATATAAGTAAATCACTTCAAAAGCTGGAATATTTTGATGTTCAGTGAAATGCCCTAGGTGAATCTCACTTTTCTTCCTCTCATGCCTTTTCCTGCTGCTCCCAGACCTGATGGCTTTTACTGATTGATATTCAGGGACACATCTAAATAGCAGCATTAAAAATTTACTTGGGTGGTTGGGTGCTGCATTCATACTTTTCTCACCCATGAATCTTGCAGGACTTAGTAAAATAGTTAAGCAAATAAGTGAACAAAAGTACTTCTGTATTGCAAACCCCAAAGTCTCAGACTGTGACCTGCCAGCCAGAACTCTTCATGGCATGACATGACATTTCTATCAGTGGCTACTTCCCAGGAATGAAGGTTGGCCAAAGGCCAAACAGGGAATTATAATTAGCAAATTCATGAATAGCCTGTTTACATTTCAAACAAGCTCATAGCTTAGCTTCTGTACCTAAAGGATTGGTTGTTATTGAAACCCCACTAATGACTATTAATAAGTAGAATTGTGATTGAATTTCAAACATGTTACAACTGGGGGGTGGGAACCTCAACACATATTCTTGTATGGCAATGACTCTGATTAGAGCATCATAACTCGCTAATCTATTCGTCTATTCAATTGTAGGGAAGCTAATGAGTTCTCTTGCTCAGGCTCAGTTCTAGGAGATAGCAGGAGGATCTTTATGGGCTTTAACCATAACAGTCAAGTTCTTGAGAAGTCTCAGAAGAGTACCTGAGAACACACGACTCTGGGCACACTAGGGAGAATGAAGGGTTAGCCGCCTCATGTTTCCCTCCCATCCATGGATAGTTGATGTTAGTGAGTGTCTCATGAATGTTGCAAAGATTTCTTATAGTTTATATTCTCTCTCCCATTTATTTGTATTAAACATAATTTGTATATTGTATATTAATGTTGGTTTCACATGAATGCTGCAAAAATTTCTTATGGTTTATATTCTCTCATTTACTTGCATTGAACACAACTTATATACTCTGTTTTAAGTGCTGGGCGTCCCAATAAATGTGGGATATAGATGACAAAGTTCTCATTCTCAAAAGGGAACAGACAGGTGAATGTGCGATGACGTGTAACTCAGTGTGGCAACGTGTAGACCAGCATAGGGTCCGTTGTGCTGGGCATTCCTTATTGCAATAATGGTTCATCATTGTTTCATCAGTTATTATGCCCCCCCTGCACACACACTGTAAACAATTCAGAGGACAGAGAATTGCCTTTTTCAAGTCTGTGTCCTTGGTACCAGCTCACCCCAGCTTTCCATAATAGTCAGATGAAGAAGAGGAGAAAAGAACAGTGTGGCTTTTCAGAGCTCTGACAGTGCAAGCTCACTCTGCTCTTCAAAAATGAAGGAACAGAGTCTCTCACCTAGAAAACTGTCAGGCATTGAGTTTGCCAAACACACACACACACACACAAAAAAAAAATCTGGAAATCTGCCCACCCTGTGGTGGGGAAGGCTGAAGGAAGTATTGTTTAGTCAAAGAAGAGGAGATGCTCTTCAGCTTGTTGTAAGGTGTGTGCCTGGAGACCACAGGTACTGAGCTGAGATGTTAAGTGAAAATCAACATGGCAGCATTCCCTTCCTTTGCTACCTACAGAGCCATTTGTATCAGAAGGGGTGAGGTAAACAAATAAAGGAAAGCAGCCTCGCTGTTTTGAACAGAGTTGTCCTTTGGATTCTTTAGTTATAATAACCAATGCATTCTTTCCCTACTCCTAAAAATAAAAGTAAAGTTGGATTTCTAACACTTTCATCTAAAATATCCAGAAAACCTCCCAATTTATAGTTTTAGGAAATTTTTTAGCTGCATAGAAAACACCAGTATAGCATAAGAATTTAGGTTTGGAATGAGACTTGTCTGATTGCAGTCTGGCTGCTGCACCATTTAATCTTCTTCCTTACAGTAGATCAGCCTATTGCCTTCACTAATGCATCAAGAAAAACTAGTTTAGGCTTAAGTAGTGGCAATGAGGACAGAAAGAAGGGACCATATTGTTTCGGTTAAGGCTTTGCCCCAGCCCCTGGCATCCATATATCTAAAGAGTCTGGAATGTTTGGTTGGAAATTCCATCCCAAGCCCCATTCCCCTGGGAGTTGCCTCAGTCCAGGCTCCAACTCCGAGAAAGCCTGCCAAACAATGACCCCCCCAGAGATGCTCAAGACCACTCCCACAGGGTATTTAAACTGCCCCCCAGAGAACAAACACATGGTTTCCAAGTCTTTCTTCCCTGTCTCCTCTCTGAGGAAATGGAAGGTCACCCAGGAACTCTGGTATCCATTAAATCTGGGCTTTCTCTGATTTGGTTTGATTTGGTCTGACTTGGATTATTGCATCTGCAGAGAGGTTTATTGGGGTGCAGAAACTTTTTACGTATTTGTGTGGTTTTTAGGGCATTAGAATGGACATAGTGTTAACATGTATGAGAGTAGGGGACAGATGGTGGTAGCTGAGAAGTCTGTTTTCTGGCTACAGTGACAGGTGAGAAGTGGCACCCTACTGAATCAGTTTTGTGGGTGCACTTAAGGCACAGTTGATAGGCTCCCCACCTCAGCAACCTTCCAGGATGACAGTCTCTTCTCTGTCCATTTCTTGGAAGGCAGGGTAAACTTGGAGTGTCAGAACTCTAGAAGAGGGATGTTCTCGTTCTCTTAATATTCTTTTATTCATCGATGGCTTGAGTTAGTACCAGGATGCGACGCTGATTACCATTTTCTGTTCTCAAGTTTATCACAGTACATATTGGTGAGAAAATAATGAATTCCAAAATAGAACCTAGTCTGCTTTTATTTTAAAACCTCACAGGATCCCACAATTGGTTTAGAGCTCTGCTACTGGTGTCTTAAATCCTGAGCCATTTAGGAATATAGAGTCCTACATCCTCACTTTGAACCAGCCCTACAAATTAAGTAGCCACTTCTGGTGTACTCTTCACTAGAGTGATGACAGAGGACCAGTTTGGGGTAGAAGACATTTGCGTTGATTGGGAAGTCCACCCTTGATGATCAGTTAGAGATTAATGGATGAAGAGAGGGAAGCTGTGGAGTGGCCAGACTTCTGTTTGTGGGGCAAGATAATATTGCTTTTTGTGAAACATGAGGCTGTTCTTTCTCTCCCTACTCTACAATAGATGTCTAAGGGTCGCCACTTCCTGGCTCCTGAGGAAGGTTTCTCTTTGAAGCCCAACACTAACCAGACAGGTTTAGGAAAGGCAGAGACAGAAAGCCAAGGTGAAAACAAGGCAGCTTTCAGATGGAGGCTTGCAGGATGCAGGTTAATAGTTTCAATATCTTGCTCACACAGACTCTGTGACAAGAACAGAAACGACTGCCCTTCATCTGCTGCTGTATTCCTTGGCAGATAATATTTTGTTTGTTTGTTTTTATTCCAGAAATTTGACAGTTTGACTGTGGATATTATATCTCTCTGACAACAGGACTCAAAGCAGTTCTGTGCAGCAAATTGGGTGAACAGTCAATACTTTTATCTTGAGAATAAAAACAGACAAAAAAACCCCACCAAAATAAAACAAAACAAAAAACCCAACTAGCTCTTTGATTGAGTTAATCTATGAGCCAGAACATTTTGGGTATTAAGGTTAGGAATTTCAGGTTCTAATCCAAGACCCACTAAAAGCAGGTGGAATGATCTTGGGCAAATCTCTGAGCGTGTTTCCTCACCTTTGAGAAGCATGTACCTTATTTTGAGTGGTAAAGATTGGAAGTGATATGAGAGCCCCAGGAGATAGAACCAGACTGCTGTGGGACAATCTTTTATCCTGTAACTTGTATTATTGTTAATAAAATGCTGATTTACCAGTAGCCAGGCAGGAAGTATAGGTGGGGAAACCAGGCATGAAGTAGAGGCGGGGCAACAAGAATTCTGGGAAGAAGGAAGTCAGTCTGCAGTTGTGACCCAGCCACCGAGGAAGCAAGATGTGACTGCCTTGCTGAAAAAGGTACCAAGCCATGTGGCTAACATAGACAAGAATTTTGGGCTAATATAAGTTATAAGAATTAGTTAATAAGAAGCGCCTGAGATACTGGGCCAATCAGTTTATAATTGTTATAGACCTTGGTGTGTTTCTTTGGGACGACATGACTGCAGGACCGGGTGGGGCAGAAATCTCCATCAACAGCAGACATTGCTCTTTGTCCTGGGTGACAAGTGTAGGGAAATGAGATGCTAAGAGAGTGCTCTGTGGGCATTATTAAGAGAGACTCATGCTGTTCTCACAGTGTCTTTGTGTTTCCATTGCTTTGAAGCAACACCACGAACACAGCAACTCTTATAAAGGAAAACATTGCGCTGGGCCTGCTTTACAGTTCAGAGGTTTAGTTCATTATAATCATGGTGAGAAACATGGCAACACACAGGCAGTCACAGTGCTGGAGAAGGAGCTGGAAGTTCTACATCTGGATGAGCAGGCAGTAGAAAGAGAGAGTGATACTAGGCTTGGCTTGAGCTTTTGAAACCTCAAAGCCTGCCCCCAGTGACACACTTTCTCCAACAAGGCCCCACCTACTCCAAGAGACCATACTTTCTAATAGTGCCAATCCCTGTGAGCCTAAGGGGAACCATTTTCATTCAAACCACCACACATAGCCTCCTATGCGAACCTACAAGACTGAAGCACCGAGTGCACACAGCACTGGCAAAGAATTTGAATGCAGAGAGCATGCAATCAATTCAGTCAGGACAAATCAGGAGCAGTCAGGGGGTGGCGTGGAGATTAGGTTTGCAGAGCATAAGGAGAGACCCTCACCTCAATCTCTGTGCTCCTGATGGAGTGTGGTCTGAGAGACCTTGGAAGACTCTGACATGCCACTTGAAGTTAAAGGGGCCTGGGAACTGCTGACAAGGGACATAAATGCAGACTGAAGATAGGGAGAGACCTCCGTTGGTGGCCAAGGTCTGGGGAGCTTTCTTATAGGCAATGGTGTCCCGTTAGGAAGTAATGAGCCCTTTTTTAACTATAGTCATTATGCTATTCATTAGATTTTCAGGACTTATTCATCCTGAACAATGGGATGTTTCTCATCCTCTGACCAAACCACCCTCTTTCCCTCTGCCCTCTAGCCTTCTTGCTTTCTACTTCTATGAATAAGATTATTTTAGATTCTACTATACAAGTGGGATTTTGCAGTATTGTATATTAAGTCATATATATATATACTTAATAGATTCTCCAACTCTGTTCATGTTGTAATGACAGGTCTGCTTCTGAGGCTGAATTATATTTTATACCTATGCAACTGTAACTGTGAGTTGTGTAACTTTTCCTAGGAAGATGTGGGAAAATCTCTATTTACCCCAGAGAGGACACAAATGGCATATCAAAGAAATGATTCCAAGTCTAGTTTAGTGAACAGTGGGTCTTTGGGGTGATTTCCAGGTCTATGGGTGAGGAGATACTTATAAGAACATGAATGACTCAAAGGCAGCTGAATTACCAAAACCCCTTTCCAGTATGCTGCTGACTCACTAAAGCTGTCTCCCTGGAGCTCTCTCAACAACCTGCAGGCAGCTCAGTGGGCTGGTGAGTCTCTTCTTCTCAGCTTCTTATGCAACCTTGGAGAGAGGATTATGAAACCTATAATTTTCAAGTTTCTGAGCCTTGTAAGTTTCTTAAACTTCCTGATCCCTGTCTATTTGCATTCCTCCTTAAGTCTTCTCTGATACAATAGTTATGACCCTTGCCCTCACTAATATATCAAGTTAAAAGTGCTTCAGAATTTAATCAGGAGCTAGAGTGATTGGGATTAAAAATGAATCAATATTTGCCATGAAAGATACTTACTACTCACTATACTTACTACCCACTCTATTCTATGTCCAAATTTTCTTCAATTAAAAGCTAAAAATAGTTCTAAATAGATTGCTCTTCGGTAAAGTGCTTGCCTTACTTGTATGTATGAGCATCTGGATTTGACCTACACAACCCTCCCTGGCCAAAATTTCGGCAGTGTGGTGGCACTTAGAACCCCAGAACAGCAGAGGTGGACACAGTCATATTCCTGGGACTCGCTGGCTGGCAACCTAGTTTACTCTATGACCTCTAGGTCATTAAGAGACCCTAATTCGTGTGTGTGTAGAGGGGTGATAGCTCCTGGAGAAAGAAACCTGAAGGGGTCCTCTGTCCCCCATTTGAAAATCACATGTACTCACAAACATACCCAAGCAAACACATAGATATACTGAGCCACACCCACACCCACACCCCAAAACCATTCTAATTCAAATGAAGTCCTTAGTTCTGTTTAAATATATCATTTCATGTATAACCTGTCTTCCACCTGTCTCTGTTTCACCTCTGAGTTGAACCTAAGCTCTTGGAGAAATAGGCTTGAGGGATGTGAATTTTCTTACTCTGTTTTGCTTTGGTTCTCCCCTTCTGTCATCCAACCTCCCCGGGGTCAGATCTGAGAAGAGGATCGAGAGGAAAAGTGGGCGAGCACTTTTCTAATGTAAGTGGCACTTACAGGAAAATTTTCTTTGGTTTTTAGATGTCCTTGGTGCACAAGGCCAAATCCTGCCCCCTCTTTTGTGGAGTGCCAACCCCACGGGACAGGACTTATGAACTGTCTTATGCTAATAAAGACTCTCTAGTTGACCCATGCATCCCCTGAGCCTTTGCCTCCATGATGCAGCCCCAGGATATTTAATGAGCTCTTCTTTTAGAAACCAGCTATCCTCCCTGGAATGACCTTCTCAACACGACTCTTAGTTATTGTTGCTGTTGATTCATTCCCAAGGCTTTACTATGATGTCAGGAATAGAAATATTTGTTGTGTGACTATAGGAAACATTTTTGGTGTTTATCTAGAAGTCTTGGGTTTCTACAACCTACAAAACCATACTTTATTTCCACCCCCAAGTGATACTGAGAACATCCAGTTATTTTTTAAAGCATGCGTGTTCAAGTGAGAAATGTCCTGCAAGGCTCAAGTGTTTCAATATTTGGCTTCTGATTGGCACTGCTATTTGGGAAGGTAATAGAACTTTTAGGAGGTGAAGCCTTGCTGGAGGAAGTGTGCACTAATGTAGGGGGCACGTTTGGAAGGATTATAGCCTTTGCCCACTTTCTGTTCTCCTCCTGCTTCCTGTGTATGGATGAGGATGCTCCTGCCACCATGCCTTCCCTCCTTGTTGCTGTGACTTTCTGCCACAATGAACTGTGTCCTTCTGGAACTGTGAACCAAAATCAACCTTTTATTCCCTAACTTGCTTTTTGTCTGGCTATTTTATCATAGTAATGAAAAAGTAACAATAAACACTGGTAATTGTTTAGTTTTCTTAAAATAAGGCAAGGTGCATTTGTGATTACTTTATTAATTAACTAGTAAGTTTGTGGTGTCTGCCTGAGACCAGAAGAAAGCTCTAAGATAGTATGTTTGAGAGAAGTGGTACTAAAAGGAAAAAAAATTTTCTAGACCACTTCTTAATTGTTATATACAGAGGAATCTAAAAGTTAAACATTCCCTACTTTTTCAGAAATCCTGATGTTCCCTTACAACAGGCCTTCAGGAGATAAGGACCTTCCCATTAAAGCTCTTTTGCATTGAAAGCTGGGTCTTCCACACTCCTGACAACTCTCCTATTCTCTTTTTACAAGGGACCATACCGCCACTCCAGACTGGTGAGGGGGTAAGTATTACTTAATAAACTAGTCTGAATGCCAAAATGTAATTTCTTAAGAATTCTATTTGAATGTGTTCAACAAACATCTATACTGCATTCATTTCTACTATATATGCTTCATAGTGTTCTTTAAATATAAATAAGTTTAATTCTTACAACTACCTTGTGAGGTCAGCACTAATATTACTATAATTTTATGACATAGAAACAGACCCAAAGCTTTTAATTTGCCCTAAGTCAAACAGCTAAGGTCAACATAAGTATTTTAAGAAACAGTTTAAAACATCTCATAGAAATTTGTGGTTAATGTACATCAACATCAGCTCATTGATGAAGAGGCCAATAGGATGGATCCTCTCTCCTTCTATCTTCTTTGCAGCTACCATGAAGGAAACAATGCCCCACCTCCACTTTGTCTATTGGTAATTAAGGGCTGTTGGGAGGAGTCAATTTTCTTCAGGGATGTAGCCTCTAAGAGCCTATTCATGTACCCATTCTCCAATAGGTAGCACTATACCTGCACACATATAGGCAGCACTAAGTGGATTCAGTTTTTTTTTTTTAAAGAAACATGATGTTGAGAATGGAAAGTGGTAGGGGATAGTGGAGGAATCAGATGGGAGCAAATGTGGGGTGAACTTGATCAAAACATACTAGGTGCATGTATGCTTCTTGTCTTAATTGGGTTTTATTGTTGTGAAGAGACACCATGATCATGACAACTCTTATGAAGAATATATTTAGTTGGGGCTCTCTTACAGTTTCAGAGGTTCATCATAGCGGAGAGCATGGTGGTGTGCAGGCAGACATGGTGCTGGAGCTGAGAGTTCTACATCTTGACTCAGAGGCTACAGGAAGTTGACTGACTGTCACACTGAGTGATGCTTGAGAAAAAGACCTCAAAACCCACCGCACAGTAACACACTTCCTCCAACAAGGCCACACCTTCTAATAGTGCTACTCCTCTTAACATATTCCCCCTTCTACCTCCTTGTCTGCCCCCCAATAGGAGGTTTGGGCTCATGACAAAGCACCATGAATTGAAAACATACATACATCATTGCCAAGGTCTTTACTGCTCTGGGAGCAGGGTTTCAAGTATTTTAAAATAAAGTCCTCTCTCTTGGAATGACAGTGAATTTATTCACTTTAGCAAAGAACTGAAATCAACCTACTTATCATCAACAGATTAATGGATAATGAAAAATATATGAATACTACTCAGTAGTAAAGAAAAACCACTATCACAGACTTTTCAGGGAAATGGGTGGGAAATAAAAGGTTATATGTTCTCCCTCATATGTGGAACCTAGCCAATAATATGCTTATATATATAAACATGTACATCAGGTACAGTATAACATACATGGAAGGTTAACAAGAAGGGCTAAATATTAGGAGATAAGAAAGGACCGAGTGTAGAACCATTGTATTTAACCAACACCTGATGATTTACTATTATACACATAGATGAACACATCTTCCAACCCTCATCATAAAAGCTTCTATTTGTAGCAAATGATGATTGACACAGGGACTCACAATTGGTCAAGGGGCAGAGAATAAGAGACTGGAGAATTTTAAGCCATAAATGGAATGTCTATATCCCACTTCTCCTCCAAGGGTTCAGGAATCATTTTCAAAGAAGGGACAAGATTTAAGATCTGCAAGTGATGGATGACAGCAAGGAAACAATGTTTTCTGGACTCCACAGGGCAGTTATACATGTGAAGCCCCAGCAAGGCAGACCACATCCTAAGAGGGACAGAAGAGTTGACCATGAAGTCCCCTCCCCTCAGCGGAGGAGCTATTAGCAATTGTTACCTGAAAGAAGTGGAAGGGTCAGTTTTCTTTAAGAGTGTAGCCCTTTGAGGTTCTGCTGCAGGCAGGGTCTGTGCTGATGTCTGTGGCACATGTTATCATTGAAGGCCATGTGGATACCACCCGTGGTCTGGGCTGCCACCTGAACTCATGTAGAAGTCCATGGGCCATGCTGCCACGGGGGTGGGTGACAAGTCTGAGTCCATGGTCCTAAAGGAGCCAGGGTCTGTGTTGATGACTGTGGCCCACGTTACCACTGATGGCCATGCAGATGTCCATGATCTGTGCTACCACTGGGGAGATATTGATGTGGGTGGCCCTCACTGTCACCTAATGCCAAGTTGATGTCTGTGGTTCAGGCAGTCTCTGAGGGCCTTGTCTGGGTCTGTGGTCCTACTGCAGCCAGAAGTTAAGTCACCAGAAACTGTGTAGAAGCCCATGATCCATGCTCCATCTGACTGTAAATAGCAAGGAAGCTACTTTTGCAGTGATATTGATGACTGCAGATGCACAGTTGAGAAAGAGGGACATAGAAGGCTTCTGTGACAACCCCCACTCCCACTCCAACCCTTATCCCCCAAGAGTAACAGTCTAAACAGGAAGCCATTGAAGAGAGTTCTTAAAAAGTGTGATAAAGATGCTGAAGTTAGCTCTGATGGAGGAGGGTCATCTGTCTATGTGTTACTTTCATTGGTTAATAA
>LOJH01016788.1:3239-17763 GCA_001685095.1 Ellobius talpinus
GAGAGAGAGAGAGAGAGAGAGAGAGAGAGAGAGAGAGAGATTTTGCCATTTGCTCTTCTCCGAGTCCTCCTCTCCATCACTCTCCACTGTGTTTCCTTGAGACAGGATCTCTCATGGAATGGGAAACTCTTGTTTTGACTGGGGTAGCTGGCTGGTTAGCATGCCCGAGATCCTCCCATCTCTGTCTCTCCATTGCTGGAATTATAGGCATGCACAGCTATGCTGACCATTTTATGGGTTGCTGGGGATTGGAACTCAGGTCCTTACGCTTGCTGAGCAAGTACTCTTACCCACTGAGTCATCTCCCTGTTTCCCTCAGTTTCACATTTTATGCAATATATTGTTTGCTTCATATACTTTTTATTTTATATAAATGAGCCATGTGCACTCATCTGAGATCTAGTTCCCTTGATTTAATACCAGTAGTATTTTTATCCACATTCTTTCATATACCTATAATCCATTCATTTCAACTATTTTACCTATTGCATGGTCTACCATCATACACTCAATGGTCTATACAAGGTTGTCTATTCTACTTTTCTCAGCTCTTCTTTCATTTCCTTATTTTGGGGGCAGTATCTTTCACAGATTCCTCCCTCTACTCATTTAAAAATTAAATACAATTTATTTTTAAAAACAGGTTTATTTTCTATGTGTGACTGTTTTGCCTGTACGAGAGTGCACCATACACTTTCAGAGCCAGGGAGGCCAGAAAGGGCACTGGATCCTGGAGCTGGAGTTACGGATGGTCACGAGACACTGTGTAAGTGCAAGGAACCAAACCTGGGTCTTCTGTAAGAGCAGCAAGCACTCTTAATTGCTGACCCACTGTTCCAGCCCCAAATGTACTTTCTTTATTCTTCGGTTTACGAAGTTCATTTGCAAGGCATAATTAACTGAAAGTTTAGAGTTAATTAATATTTTACTCTCCATATAAAGACTCTTAGGACAAATGAACTCTGGCCACTTTTCTTGACTTAAAAATACTCCCACCTGTATTGATTCTATATTTACCACTATACCTTCTTACGCTTCAAATCCTCTCAGTTGCATTTGTCTAAAATGTCCATTTTATTTATATATTGAGCTGCAGTGTTGGAGGGTCAATGCCAGGAAATACTCTACCACTGAGCCATTCATTTAACCCACTTTCTCACTTTAAACAGTTATATAACTAACTTGAATAAAGTATATAATCTGAAATAAAGGTTTAAATGGTCTTTAAGAAGGGAAACCAAGAGAAGAAACACGTATCAGAGGCCCACGTGTTTGCACACTGAGGAATCCCAGAAAAAACCTCAAACTGGAAGCCATGGTCTAAGTACAGAGGCCCTGGTGCAGAGCCGCGCCAGCCCTGCGCTTGCCGTGAGGGTGCTCGTGTTGATCTCAGGGGCCTGGTTTACTTGGTGTCCTCCACCCCTTTTGGCTCTTCTCACCTGCTCATCAGAGGGGTTCCCTAAGCTCTGAGGGGAAGAGATTTGATGGAGGCATCCCATTTCTGGCTGAGTGTTCCAAGGTCTCTCACTCTGCACACTGGCTGTGGGTCTCATATGCTGCAGGAGGAAGCTTCTCTGCTGAGGGTGGAACAAGGCACTGATCTATGAGTACAGCAGACTATCATTAGGAGTCATTTGATCACTACATTTTTTTTAAAGATCAGTATTATTTGTTTTTTTACTGTAGGTCCCTAGGGTTTCTTGTCTCAGGTTCTTGGTTACCCAGGCAGTGTTGGGTATGGGTTCCATCTTGTGGAGTGGACCTTCAGTCAAATTGGTTCTTGCTACAATCTTTGTGCCACCTAGCATATCTTGCAGGCAGAACACTGTTATGGATACAGGGTTTGTAGTTGGCTTGATGCTTAGATTTTTCTTCTGATAGTGCGCTGTGTACCTTCATACACCAAAGATGCTGGAACACAGGGGTGAAGGCTCTGTGTAGACCCTGACTCTAGATCTCCATCTTCAATGGAGCATGGAGGTGTTGTCTTCCGTAGTGAGGCCCTGCTGTCAGTCTGTGTAGAGCAACCTACAGTCTCGGCAACAGATTGTGCTGTTTGGGGATTCCTGTGTGGCTCCTTTGGCCAACAACTCCATTGTTTCATCTGGTGATGAGACATAGCCAGTTTGTACCCTGTCTCCCTCATTATTTGGCTATTTCATTTAGATCACCTTCATATATGTACATATTTTAGGAAGTTTCTACTATATTACATTTTAATACTATCTCTCAATGCCCCATAATTTTAGCTTTCTCCCCATATTCCCTCCCACAATTCGATGTGGTCATTTTTGTTTTATCTTATTATATTTTATTTTGTCATATTTTAAAAAATAAACGAATGAATCAAAACCTAGCCACTAGGATAAAGATTAACAACGGGACTGTCATTTATAGCTGCTGGGAGAGGGAAAGTCAGTTTGATCCAATTGAGTGGCAAGTGACCACCCCAGGGCAGGTCTCACGGGCAAGAGCAGTTGAACAACATATAATGGAGTCCACAGTTTTTTGTTGTGCTTTTATTTGGTTACATTTGGGGGGGTATTTTATTTTGTTTAGTTGGTTTTGTTGTTTTGGATTTATGTTTGTTTTTTTTGAGAAAGAACTTAAAGTTGGGTATGAGAGGGGGAGAGGATCTGGAAGGACGTGGGAAGAATATGACCAAAATATATTTAAATTAAAAAAATTGTTTGAAACAATAAAAAGTAAAAAGACAGTATGTATCTATGAGGAATGTAGAGTTGTAGAGGCAAGAAAAATTAGTAGAAATTAAGTTGATTGTAAGGTGTAAAATATTTATAAGAAAGCACTGATTTTTCTGTTAAAACATTTATAATGAAAATCAAGAGTAGTTTTGATTAAAGACTTACTTTGTTTAAGATATTTTTGTTAACTTCTGAGACATTTGATTAGGCTAATGAAAGTGCCCATTCTGAGTTGTTTTTTAAACTGGATTTAACAGTCTGAAACTTGATGATCTACTGATTGTCACTGAAGTTGATTCAGATGAAATGTAGAGGTGTACAAATCACATTCTTTATAATTTCCTGCCTAATTACTGTAGTTATATACAAAATTAAAAAGAATAAATGTGAGAGAATAAATTTTTTAAAAGGGGAACCATGAATATTTGTGTTTCATCTGCTTGTACTTCATTAGGTTTCTTGAAAATGAGTAATTATGTCTTTTATAATTCTTAAAAATTCTCAGGTATCTACCATCCTCTCCAATTTGTCATCCCCCTCCTCTTCTTCCTCCCCCTCCTCCTCCTCCTTCTCCTCTTCCTATCTTCTATCTTCTTCCTACATTATGATCCAATATATGTTACAAGTTCTCATTCTATAAAATAAATACCTTTTCCACATTTTTCCTTTTGATGCTTCTGTGCTATATTCTGTACACTTTCCTCAAATCTGTCTTCTAGATCATGAATTCCCTCTTAAGGATTGCTAATCTTTTCCTAATTCACATTCAACTGAGTAAATAAAGCTGGATGTCAATGGCAATAGAAACTACAGAAAGTACATAAACTCATATAAACTAAACAATGTACTATTGAATAATTGAGGCAAGGACGACATCAAGAAGGAGATTTAAAATTTCTAGAATGGAATGAAAATGAAGCCATAATATACCAAAATTTATGAGACACTAAGAAGACATCCTAAGAGGAAGTGTATAGCATTGAGTGTATGTGTTAAAAAATTCTAGAGATTTCAAATTGATCAATTAATAATGACCCTGGAGGCCTTGGGAAAACAAGAGTAAATAACACTTCCAAAATTAGATGGGGAAAGATCATTAAAATAAGGAATACAAATAATGAAACAGAAGTAAAATAATCAAACAATACAAAGAATCAATGAAAAGAAGAGCTCATTCTTTGAAAAGATTAATAACATTGACATGACTTTAGTCAATTTAAACCAGAGAAAGACAAGGGGGATCCAGGTCTAGTGGCTCAGACCTTTAATCCTAGCATTCAGGAGGCAGAGGCAGATCGATCTCTGAGTTTGAGGCCAGCCTGGTCTGCATAGAGCATTTCAGGACAGCTAGAGCTAAATAATAGAGATACGGTCTCAAAACAGGAGGGGATTCAATTTAATAAAATAAAAAATAAATGGGAAACATTGTGACCAACACTGAGGAAATTTAGAGAAACAAAGGCATTCTTTAAAGGTCCCACTAAACTGGACAATCTAAAAAGAAATGGAGGAATTTCTAGACATTTATGGCCTAGAAAGGATAAATCAAGATGAAATAAACAATTTAAACAGGTGATATCTAAGATAGAAGAAGCAATTAAAAATCTCCCAACTAAAAGGCCCAGATCCTGATGGATTAACTGTATAATTCTACCAGACCTTCAAAGAAGAACTAATATCAATATTCCTAAAATCAATACACAAAATTAAAAATGAGGGAACATTTTCAAATTCTGTTAATGAAGTCAGTTTCACACTGATACCCAAAACAGACAAAGACCCCACCTTCACCACCAAAAAAGGGAAAATTATAGGCCAATATCTCTAATAACATGGATATAAATATTCTGAATAAAATATGTGTAAATCTAATTCAAGAACACATCCAATATATTGTCCACAAAGATCAACTTGGTTTCATCCCAGAGTTGCTGAGATGGTTTACATACATAATCAACAAATATAATCAACCACACAAATAGACTAAAGACAGAAACCACATGATCAAATTATTAGATACAGAAAAGGCCTATGACAAAACCCAATACCCTGGAAGAAGTCAGAGTGCCGTTATTTACAGGTGATATGATTCTACACAGAAAAGACCCCGAAGACCAAAATAACTCCAACAGCTGATAAACACATTCAGCGAAGGACCAGGATACAAAATTAACACACAAAAAAATCTATTCATACACAACAGACATAAAGAAAAGGAAATCGAGGAAACAAGTCTACTCACAAGAGCCTCGAAAGTTATCTTGGAATAAATCTAACCAAGAAAGTGAAAGACATGTACAATGAAAACTTAAAGACACTGAAAAAGGAAATTGAAGAAGGAACCAGGCAATGGGAAGGCCTTTGTGGTCTTGGAACAGCAGAGATAATACTGTGAAAATGCCCATCCTACCAAAAGCAATTCATAGATTTAAAGCCATTCCCATCAAACGTCCACTGCAATTCCTCAAAGAATTGAAAAAAAATCTCAAATTTCATATGAAAACACAAAAGGCCCAGGAAACCAAAACAATCCTGAACAATAAAAGAATAGTTGAAGTTTTCAATTTAAAATTTTATCTACAAAACTTCTATTTTTTTTTCTTCACAAACACATTTGGTCATTTGAATCATCTCTTGATTTTTAAATTACATTTCTATTAAAAAAATTAAGCACATATGTTTCTGTGGAATTTTGCTACTTATACATCATGCTGACTCTTTCCTGGCCATCACTGTTTTTTGTGCTTCAGTCAATCAATCAATCAATCAATCAATCAATCAAACAAACAAAATGGACTGGAGAGGTGCTTCAGCAGTTAAGAGTGCTTGTAGCCATTTCAAAGGACCCGAGTTTGGTGCCCAGCACTTGTGGCAGCTGCCTCATGACACCTGTAACTCCACCTCCGCCATCCTCTTCATCACCTGTATGATACTGCATCCATGTGCACGAACCCACACAGACAAATACATATAAATAAACAGAAATCATTTTCAAAGAAAAAAAAACCAGTTCTCATCTTTTGGATATTACTCTGTGAATATGTCTGAGGTATGGGTTAGCCACGAGAAATTACTGATTGTGCCGGGTACCAATGGACCCCAGCATTCTACAATTCATGTTTGAGATAAAAAACAAACTGATTTGCTTTGTGGGGATAAATAGGGGGCTATAAATTATCAGGGCTCTCTCTTCCTCTCTCTACTTGCTGCCAGCATTTTAAACAAGCATACTTTCTTGCAGTTCCTTGGAGGAATGTAGATTTCCTATTTCTCCTTGACTCTAGAGGAGAAGCCTTTTAGGATCCCAGGTTATAGTGGGAGGGGATTTCCTAAGTCTGCCTTGGCAGGCTCCTGGGGTTTGCCCTTTGAGTCATGGAGGCTGCTCGCTCAGACCTGGGATAATGCTCACTCAGGTTGGCCAGATCCTTGGGGTGAAGTTAGCTTCAGAGCTTCTCTCAATTCTGCTGTTGTTGTTAAGATCTGTTAATTTTTATTTTGTATGTCTATCTGCTTGTATGTATGTATGTCTGTATGTATGGCATATACTTATCCAGTATCTATGAAAGCTGGAAGCGGGCATCCAATCCTCTGTAGTGGGAGTTACAGATGGTTGTGAGCTGCCATGTGGGTTCTGGGAATGGAACCTGGGTCCCCTGCAAGAGCAGCCAGGGCTTTAACAGCTGGGGCATCTCTGCAGGCCCTCGGCTGCTCTTTCATTGTCCAGGAGTTCCTTTGTCTCTTGTCAGCACACCACTGCTTTAAAGGATTCAAAAAACCATTTATCTGCCTCATTGCTTGAGGCAGAAACCAGACTATGACTTTTAAAAATAGAATCCAACCCAGAGTAATCAGGGAGGGAAGTGCAGGGTGCTGTTTCCAATACATTGCCATTCTATCCTTCCCGAGCACAGGAGTGGGTCACGCTACTGAGACCCAGGGAGGCTATGGGCCAGCCAGGTAGTCTGCGTGAGTCTGCACCCTCTGTGTACTGAAAGCAAATCTACACTCTCCCTTCACTAGAAACTTAAACAATAAAGATAAGTCCATTAGGAGTGTTCAAGAAAACAAACATCAGTGTTACCAACTTCCACCCCCGGCCAGAAGTAAGATCCCTGGGCATGCGCACTTGTCTCAGCCCACAGATGTAGCTAACAACAATTACAGGGCAGTGGTTGGCAATTTTTGGATCATGTTTGAAAGGAGAAAAAAAAATCAAAGACTAAGTTGAGTTGAGAGACTTTCTGAGTGTCATGTCATGCCCCAGGCAAGCTCAGCAGTGGGGTCTCTAATGTTACCTGATTGCAAGTCTTTGCTGACCAGGATAGGCCTGCTTTTGATGGCTCTGCCATCCCAGCACCTCAGAGGGGCTTCACTCTCTTGGTATGTTTACATAAAAAGCTTAAACAGAATCGTTCTGCAATGCACATTGGCTCAATTGTTTTTTTTTTATCATAGCAGTTATATAACATAGAAAGCCAAAATTTTTCTAAGTGTGTCATATTAACTTAAAATTATCCCTGATCTATGATAATGTACATATTAGTACAAGGTTAAACACAAAAGAATTATCTTTCTACTTTTTTTTTCGAGGAGACAAAATTCCAGCAAGGTATTAATCTGTAAAAAAAAATATATTGAAGAGGAAGGTGTCAGATCATGATGATGGCCAACAGGGGCCTATCATGGTCACCACAAGGAAATGGCAAAGTGGGAAGGGTACCTTGCTCCTTTTTATAGAGGGCTGCTTGAGATGAACTGTAGCCAACAAAGAAGGCAGCTGAGTGGGACTGTGGTTTGGAGATTAGGAAATCATTTTCATGGGGGAGGAGGAACCAAGCAATACATCCATATATTATGAATGATGGGAGCTAGGAGAGAGCTATAAACACGAAGAGAGGAGTCTCAGAGGGAATCCCGTGGGTGAACTGGCATTGGAGGTTTAGTCAGGTGTCCAAGGCTGTGACAGACTGCCTAACACAAATAACTTAAAAATGGAGGAAGGGTTCATTTCAAACTTATAGTGGCAAAGAGTTTAGTTAACCCGTACGGGCAGAGGCTTTGGTCTACCACAGTAGCAAGTGTGGGCTGGAGCATTCCACAGCATGACAGACAGGAAGTCATGTAGAGCAGTGACAGGCAGGTCAGGGCAGGATATAGACCCTAGGGAACCCCCCCAGTGGCCTACTTCCTGCAACAAGGCCATACCCTGCACAGAGCTTCTTCCAAATTTTAACCCACCAATGGTTAGTCATTAAGCCAGAGTTCCTGCAATCCTATCTTGTCTTTGGAAATGGTAACAGAGACACACCGGAGGTGTGCTTTCTTAACTCCCCAGGCATCTCTCGATTATGTCAACATCAGCATAGGTAAGCTTAAGCTCATGGTTTAGAAGACACACATGTGAATGTGCACCGACACGTGTCAGTGCACGCTAACATGTGCAGGTCTCCTTGCTGTTCTGGAAGATCTGAGAAACAGCAGGAATGAGAAACACATTTAACACCCACCTCTCGGTGTGTCGATACAATTTCCCACTAAAGAGAAGCAAGTTCTTTGAAAAACACGGCTTGTTGCAGGGAGGGGCAGAGAAAGAATAAGAACAGCCTGGAACATCTTGTGAAAGAAAATAAGCGAGCACTCAAAGAGTAATGTGTACCAAAGGATGCCGAGGAGGATGAAGAGACGCCTGCTGGCCAAGTCCAGTGCGCTTTAGGCATGAACATAAATAATGAGAGTAACAGGCAAGTGCTTTGATTTTATGGAATCCATGAGCTCACAGGGATTTTTTTTAAAGAATGAACAAACCAGCAAGAGAGAATTTTGTAGTAGAACTCCAACTAGGAAATGCAGTGTTGGAATCAGAGAACCTCTATTTGACAATTACTGTAGCACTAACTCAGACAAGATAGATTTGCACATGCCAAAGTCAGTTAAAGAAAGAGACAACGGGACTTGTAGAGTCCCAACATGCATCACCACGGGACATTTGCAATTTTAAAGGAAGACAGGACAACTTCACGGTGGAGAAAATGCATCACCACAGCACATCTGGAATTACAAAGGAAGACAGGACAACTTCAGGGTGGAGAAAGTGCACTACCACAACACATCTGTATTTGTAAAGGAAGACAGGACAACTTCAGGGTGGAGAAAGTGCACTACCTCAGCACATCTGTATTTGTAAAGGAAGACAGGACAACTTCAGGGTGGAGAAAGTGCATTACCTCAGCACATCTGTATTTGTAAAGGAAGACAGGACAACTTCAGGGTGGAGAAAGCTGGTAGGCATCACCTTACTCCAATCACCAGAGATGGCACAACCGGCCATTCTAGCTTGATCCTAGTTCTGTGATAAAATACTCTGACCTAAAGCCCATCACTAAAAGAAGTCAGGGTAGGGAGTCAAGCAGGACAAAGAAAGCTGACCTGCTTGCTGTTCCAAATAGCATTAGCCCTGACCAAGGAACTTATTCCACAGCCAAAGCAGTACAGCGGGAACCACAGAGGATGCCACTTGCCAGCTGATTTACTCACAGGCCTATGCTTACCTAGCTTTCTTACACAGCCCAGGACCACCTGTACAGGGAATGGTGCCACCCACAGGGGGTTGGACCCTCCTACATTAATTAGCAATCAAGATAATTCCCTGCAGGAACGTCCAAAGACTAACTTCTCAGATAATTCTAGATGGTGTTGAGTCGACAGTTTGAGCTAACTGGATATATGGGCCAAGTTGATACCACAGTCTACTGGATGGGACTCAGGGAAAAGACAACATCATAATTTCTACACTGCTCCTGCCCAATCCACAGCTGTAAGTGGTTGTGAGAAAACATTTGATAAACTCTAATCAAGGGGCATTATTGCAGCAACTGGTCTGCTGTCTTAGAGCACGCAAAGCACAGGGATATTAGGGAAGGACTCAAACAGCTGGGAACTGGAGAACTCTCATGACAGGAGACAACTAAGGGCAGTCAGGGTTCTGCTGTGGATTCTTTTTCTGTAAAAGACATATTAGAATAGTTGGCAAATTTTGTGTAGGGTCTCTGGGTGAAGAATATGTGAGAAATCTTTATACTTCCCTTGTAACTTTCCAGTAACCCTGAAAACACACAACATCCAAGTTTCATGGACTAAATACTGGCCAGGATGTGGATGTTTACAAAGTAGTGTTTCCATTCTTTGAAGGTTTTTAAGTATCTTTATTCTGCATAATGATGAACGTGATGGTTGTTGTTGACTGTCAACTTGATGGTATCTAGAATCACACTGAAGACCAATCTCTGGACATGGCTATGAGGAGGCTTCCAGATGAGGAAAGCTGAGGTGGGAAGACTCATGTGGGTGCTGCCATCCTGCAACCTGAGTGTAAGGGGGTTGTGAGTTGAGCAATAGCATTCATCCCTGCTTCCTGACTGTGGATGCCATGTGAGCAGATGCCTTACGCTTGTACCACTAGGACTTTCTCACCATGGTCAAGTCCACCCTGGATTATGAATCCAAATAAACCCTTCCTTTCTTAAGCTGCTTTTGTCAAGCATTTTGTCCCAACAGTGAGAAAAGAAACTAATACAATGGGGTTCATCATAAAAGGTTTTCATGTATGTATAGAATGTCTTGGATCACATTAGCCCTATCTTTTCTCCACCATACTCCACTGGTCCTCTTCTCAACCTTTCTTCTGTCCACTTTCTCCGTGTGTGTGTGTGTGTGTGTGTGTGTGTGACCAATAATCCCAGTAGGGCTGCTTACAGTCCCTTATTAGTGGTCCACACCTTTCCAGACACTACCTCTTCCTCTGCATATAAACCCTCAGACGTATTGTTTCGACTTTTACAACAAACAACCATCAAACAAACTATAAGCCTTATGATAATAAGAAAGAAATACATGTCTAGGTGAGCTAACATCCAGACAAGAACATGCCTTGAATTGAAACAAATATATGATCTGAAATAAAGATTTAAATGATCTTTAATAACAGTGAGAGCTGATCTGTCACAGGAGAGAAAGGGACTTAATAAATACAAAGTCAGGTTAAGATTTTAAAAAAAAATGCCCAGAATGAAGTACAGAGGAGAAAAAAAGATGGAACAAATGGAATAGATTCCGTGAAGACTGTGGGGAGGCTGAAGGGGCTGGCACACGAGCAGCGGGACCCCCAGAACAGAGGAATAATAGGCAGAAGAAGTGTTTTCAAGGACTTTGGTTAAAAGTCTTCAAAGGAGATTTTAAAAACCAAACAATATCCAAGGCCAGTAATCCCACTGCCAGATAAACAGGAAGGAGAATAGTAAAGCAGAAGGCAAGGGTCCCAGGTAATCTCCAGAAACTAAAGAAGAAAACACCAAAACCAGCAGAGAAACACAAGTAATACATTCAATGCAACTACAATAAGAACAATATTTTACTTCACATTAGAAAAGGCAGAAGTCACACATGGTGATGCACTCTAGTGCTTAGGAATTAAAAACAGTGGATGGCCTGGGTTACATGAGATCTTGTTTCTAACAAACTACACAATATGACATCAGACAGAAGAAATAGCAAGAGCCAAAGGAAAAGGAATGAAGCTTCCACCTCAAGAAGGAAGAAGAGGCAGGAGGACTACCAAAGAGAGCTGAACAAAGAAAAATAAAGGTAAGAAAGGACATAATCAAATCAGAAAAAAAATTAGGAAAAATCAGAGCCAATTCTACCAAATCTGGTAGGGGTGGGGACTGGTATATAAAACGCCCACACTAGGGGTAAATAAAGAATGTAAGTAGAGATATACCAGAGTCATAGAAGATCAGTATATATTGTAAAAGTTATGTCAGTACTTTTGACAAATAGAACAACATGGAAATTCATTAAAAAGCACAACTCATAAGATGTGCGGTGGTGGTCCATACCTTTAATTCCAGTACTCAGGAGGCAGAGGTGGGTTGATCTCTGTTAGTTCGAGGCCAGCCTGGTCTACAAGAGCTAGTTCCAGAATAGGCTCCAAATGTACAGAGAAACCCTGTCTCCAGAAACAAACAAACAAACAAAAAAAAATAACACAACTCATAAAACTGACCAATCTGATCATGGATTATCAAGTTCAATATATTTAATACATCAGTTTTTTTTCTAATTGATTTGGTATAAGCCTGTTTGTGACATTACCAGACTTTCTACACAAAACCCTGACAAACTAAGCCAAACATTTAAATGGAAATAAGACTCATCCAGTGCTGTGGGACAACGGACTTGTACTCTGTAAAGATTTGTCAGTTGTATTATTTTAATAAAACATGGATTGTCCACTAGCCAGGCAGGAAGCAGAGGCAGGGAAACCAGAATAGGAGAATTCTGGGAAGAGGAAAGGCTGAGTCTGCAATTGTAATTCAGATGCAAAAGAAGCAAGATGAGAATGCCTCACTGATAAAAGGTACCAAGCCACGTGGCTGACACAGACAAGAATTCTGGGTTAATGTAGGATGTAAGAGTTAATAAGAAGCCTGAGCTAATAGGCCAACCAGTTTATGATTAATGTAGATAGACTTCTGTGTGTTTCTTTGGGACTAAATAGCTGTGGGACCAGGCAGCACAGAAACCTCCACCAACAATCCAGAATATATTTAAAAACCTTGAAAAAGAGCAGATTTGGAAAACTAATACCAATGTGATTTGGAAATCACTTTAATCTACAATGAAAAAAGATCAGTGATGTGTCAATTAGACATCCTTACTGTGCGGTCATTCAACTATCAAAGACCAACTTTCCTGAATATAGCTGATAAACAATAAACTGTATCTACATAGTGTGTACAAATTGAAATTTGTGTACAGCCATGAAATCACAATTAAACCAAGGTTAAGAGGGTTAATGAGATGATTTGTTGGGTAAAGGCATTTGCCACCAAGCCTAATGATGTGAGTTCGAGTCCCAGGACTCACATGGTGGAAGACGTGAACAGACTCTGAAAAGATGTCCTCTGATTTCCACAAGTGTTCTGTGGACCTCTATGCAGGTCCATGAGCAATCATATGTATATTCACACCCACACACATGAATAAATAATAAAAATGATCTAGGGCAAGGGGCTGGAGAGTTTACTTAGCAGTTAAGAGTACTGGCTTCACTGTCAAAGGACCCTGGTTTAGTTCTCAGCACCCATATGGCAGCTCACAACCATCTGCAACTCCAGTTCCAGGACATTCAATATCCTCTTTTTGACTTCCTCAGGCACCAGGTACATATGTAGTGCATAGACATACATGCAAGCCAAACATTCATACTATAAAATAAAAATCAATACACTTTAAAACATTTAAAGGTAAGAAACATGTTTATCAAGTTTCCTTGTGGCCTTTTCCAACCCTCTTTTCCTAGATCTTCCACCCATGATTGATATGTCTTCTGTTCACAGACATTAGCTTAGTCTTTTGTTAAATGGAATCATAAAATAGATACCCATCTTGTCTGTTGTCCACTATAACTATTGTGAGATTCATTTATGCTGCAGTATAAATCAAAAGATTCCAGCTCCAGGGGCTGGAGAGATGACTCAGTGGTTAAGAATGTTTGTTGTTCTTCCAGAAGACTCAAGTTTGGTTCCTAGCACCCACAAAATTAGGTAACTCATAACTGCCTGCAATTCCACTTTCAGGAGATCTGATATCCTCTTCTAGTTTATACATACATACATACATACATACATACACACATACATAGTAAATATTTTTAAATATTTAAATTCATCAAACTTTGTCATGGAACAATTCATTTTTATTGCTAAATAGTATTCTATGATATGGATTGATTTACTCATTCAACTGCCAATGGACATTTCAGTTCCTTCAAATGGTTTACAATTGGGCTACGGATGAAGCTCAGGGGTGGAATACTTTCACTGCATGTGTAAAAGCCTGACTGCAGTCCTTAGCACTGCATAAAATGGGTGTGGTGGTGCACACACTGGACTAGTGAGTTGAGGTTAGCCCAAGCTACATGAGACACTGACATGATAGTATACATAAGCGATCCCCAAAATGCTACCAAGAAACTCCTACAGCTGATGAACACCTTTAGCAAAGTAGCTGGACACAAGATTAACCAAAAAAACCCTCATTATCCCTCTTATGATAATATGATAAAATGATAAAAGGGCTGAGAAAGAAATCAATGAAATAATACCTTTTACTATAGCCACACACAATCTAAAATATCTTGGGGTAACTCTAATCAAGCAAGTGAAAGACCTGTACAATAAGAACTTCAAGTCTTTGAGGACAAAAATTGGAGAAGATATCAGAAGATGGAAAGATCTCCCATGCTCATGGATGGGTAGGGTTAACATAGTAGACATGGTAATCTTACCAAAAGCAATCTACAAATTCAATGCAATCCCCATCAAAATTCCAAAATAATTCTTTACAGACCTTGAAAAAACAAAACACAACTTCATATGGAAAAATAAAAACAAAAACAAACCCAAGATAGCTAAAACAATCCTTACAACAAAAGAACTGCTGGAAGTATCATCATCCCTGATCTCAAGTTCTACTACAGAGCTATAGTAATAAAAACAGCATGGTACTGGCATAAAAACGGACACACTAATCAATGGAATCAAATCTTAGACCCAGACCTAAATCCACATACCTACAGATCCTTGATTTTTGACAAAGAAGCCAAAATTAAACAATGGAGAAAAGAAAGCATCTTCAGCAAATGGTGCTGGTATAACTGGATGTAAGCATATAAAAGAATGCAAATGAATCCATATCTATCACTCTGCACAGAACTCAAGTCTAAGTGGATCAAAGACCTCAACATAAATCCAGTTACA
>LOJH01016789.1:0-10137 GCA_001685095.1 Ellobius talpinus
AGAAAGAAAGAAAGAAAGAAAGAAAGAAAGAAAGAAAGAAAGAAAGAAAATTGCCCCCAGATCTCAGTTCCTAAAAACACATTCCCTCAGAGTTTCTATTGTCAGGTGGTTCTCTCTCCCGGCTCAGAGTCTCAAGACTCTGCCGTGACTGGAGAGTGATCTTCTGACCTTGCTTATGTAACTGTTGGCAGGCTCTTGTAGAACTACGTCCAAGATCTCTCACATGGCTGCTGGCCAGCTTCAGTTCCGTGGTGTCCTGCACAGGCTGCCTGGATGTTCTCATGACACGGCAGCTGGTGACTGAAGATCGAGGCCATGGCCAGAAGTGACTTTGCTTTTGAGATTATGTGTCATATAATCCAGATTGGCTCAGGATTTACTACGTAGCTGAGGATGCCTTTCCTGACCCGACTTCCTGAGGACTGGGATCATAGGCCTCCACCCCCAGGCTAAATTTCTAGGGTTTTTCTCTGTTTTACTAGATGTCAATGGCATCCAGTCACTTCTGTCATAACACACTTACCAGAAGGAGGTCACTGGATACCAGCCAAATCAATGAGGGGGTCATTTAAGGGTGTGACCACACCAGGGACATTTTTGAGTCACATGTTATTGGAAGTTACCTATTCCCAAACCTACCTGGCAAACATTGAGCTGAGTCTTTCCCCTGCACGGCTTCACTTAATCCTCATGGTGACCTTATGGCAGTGGTTAGGAATGCCAGCACTTGCAGACACGGCAATAAGCTCCAAGTGGCTAAATTGCTTACTCACAGCCACGGACTATGATTCAGGGGTTTTCAGCCTGTGTCTCAGGGCTCCCACAGGGTCACCTATCAGATATTTACATTGTGATTCATAACAGTAGCAAAGTTACAGTTACCAAGTAGCAATAAAGCAATTTTATGGTTGGCGATCACAACATGATCTGTATTAAAGGGTCACAGCATTCGGGAGGTTGAGAACCACTGGAGAGATGTGTCTTGTTCACCTGTGAACAAGCCCATGCATTCCTGCTTCCTCTGCTGTAAGATCCCCTTCTGCAGACCTCGGGAAGAATCCAGGTCCTGCAGATGAGTAGAGCTGAACTGGGGCTTGCCAGAGGGCTGGAAAACCTGGCGTGTCCTGACTGCAGAGTTCAGGAACAGGGCTGGCAACAGAACGTGGGGCGCATGCCCGAGGGGAAACTTGAAATGGTTGTATAGGTAAAATCCCTCCTCCTTCCTACAGGACAGAATAGAGGAAGCAGAGGTCTAGAAACGAATCTAAGCGCTGACAATTGAAATCAAGAGTATTTTGCTTCTTGTACGAGGGTGCAGGGGATAAGGGGGCACAGCGGAGGAGGGGGTACGGCTGTGTAGACCAAAATCTGTGGGCTGTTTCAAGTTACCTACTGCTGCACTGCTGTTGCCTGACATCTGATGTCCCAGATTCTGAAGGTGGGTTGAGTGGTCAATGCTGCTCACTGGGGCTCTGAGCATGCCATCAGCTGCTGGGTCAGCTGACCTGGAGCATTTCAAGTCTTCTATCCTCCGGCCTCCACTGCGGAAGTGCTGGGGGCAGAGGTGTGCGCCGCCACCACACCTGATCATAGCCTGGACTCCCCCTTCCCTCTTCACGTCTCTCCGTGTGTACACACATGTGCACACGCGCATGGAGGCCTGAGGCTGACGTCAGGAACCATCTTCCACTGCTCCTTTACTTATTGACTGAGGCATGTCCTCTAAGTCAAACCCAGAGCTCACCAGTATGGCTAGTCTTGCTAGTCAGCTGGCTCTAGGGATCCCGTCTCTGCACTCAGCATGCCTGCGGGTTTGGGAGAATCTCGACTCTGGTCCTCAGACTTGTGGAGCAAACGCTTCAACTGCTGCACCACCTTCCAAGTCTGTGTCTTTATTGGAATCATGTTCCAAGGAAATAAAGGCAGAAGGTGCCAGATGGTTCCACACACGGGGAATTTGATGAAATCTGACACACTATAAAGGTTGTGGACATAAGGAGGTTTTTGCTTTGTTTTATTGAGACAGGCTCTCACTGTGTATCCCTGGTTCACCTGGAACTCACTCTGAAGACCAGGCTGATTTGGAAATCACAGAGATCCACCCACTTTTGCCTCCCAAGTGCTAGGATTAAAGATGTGCCCAGCACAAAGAAACCTTTTTTTTAAGTCACAATAACCTAGAAAGGATGGGTTATGAAGGGCCTGGAAGGTAGCTAAGTTGAGGGCACTTGCTTGGGAAGTGTAAGCCCTTGGGTTCAATGCACAGCACCCATTTCCCAAGAGAAGGCCTATGCATGAATTGCAAAGAAGTACTAGTAGTTAGCCACCTATTATGGTACTAGTAATGGGGTAGTTAGCCACCTATTATGGCACTACTGATGGGGTACGGTCTCCAGTGAGAAGGGACGGCAAGTGTCTGGGAGTGAAGCTCTGCGCTGCAAGAGACAGGGACGAACAATGGCCAGTCTGTGTAAAGGGGCCTGTAGCTTGGATGCAGTCAGAAAAAGACACTGCTAAGACATTGGGAAATCCAGAAAACAGCCTGATTGTCTGTGAAATTGAATTCAGGCTGCTGCTGCGAAGGGACGGAACCGAGCTGTGCACATACGCTGCCGTGGGACAGGGTTTTGTACTCCAAACAGGACTCACTAATGAGTCTCAAAATTAATTTAGGGGCTCATGATTCACATTTAAAAAAAGTAATAAGGCCAGGGGCTGAGGACAGTTCAGTATGTAAAGGGCTTGCCAGAGTTCATCTGAGAATCCACACTAAAGGCCAGGCATTGGTGGCACTTCATTATAATCCCAGTGCTGCAGAGACAGAAGGATCACTGGGACTTGCTGGACAGCCAGTCTAGCCTAACTGGTGGGCTCAAGGTTCAGTGAGAGACCCTTTCTCAAAGGAGGCAGATGACATTTCTGGGGGTGACAGCTGTGGCTATCCTCTGGCCTACTGACACAAACACACACAAATAGACCAACACACACATAAGCGTGCACACACACACGAATAGACCAACACACACATAAGCGTGCACGCGCACACACACATGCGTGCGCGCGCGCACACACACACACACACACACACACACACGCTCTCATGAACGAGCAGGCACACACAAGCATCAACAGGCAGATAAATAGGGATAAAGCTGGGCCTGGTGGCACACAGTAGTAATCCTAGAACTTGGCAGGCTGAGGTTGGAGAAGTATAAGCTCCAGGTCAGCCTGTACTATATTGTGAGCTCCCAGTCAGCCAGAGGCAAGTGGACCGTCTCAAATAAATATATAAATAAAAGCAGTGTGTACAACTATCTTTCTTGATTTTTTATTTACTTATGTAACATTTACATGTTAGATAGAATATACACATACATACACACATATGTTTGTTTTGTTTTAGGAGACAGTTTTTCTGTGTATACCTGGCTGTCCTGGAACTTGCTCTGTAGATTCGGCTGGCCTTGAATTCAGAGATTCACCTGCCTCTGCCTCCCAAGGGCTGGGATCAAAGGTGTGTGCCATCACCAGCCAGCTATAAATATATTTCTTACTAAAGTTGTGGTCAATGTCTAAGAGCCACTGATGTAATATGTGCTGGGGCAGAGGTAGCTATAGCATGTACTAATAAGAAATACGTGTTGCTGGGCACAGTGGCACACACCTATAATCCTAGCACTTGCAAGCTGGAAACAGGATGAACAGAAGTTCAACGTCACCTTCAAACACATAAAAAGAAGTATGTAGCCATGACTACATACATCTATCTCAAAAACAAAACCAGCTGGGTGCTGTGGTGCACCCTTTAATCCCAGCATTGAAGAAGCAGAGGTAAGCAGATCTTTACAGGGAGCTTCATGCCAACCATGGTTACTGTGAGACCTTATCTCAAAAGCAAAATGAGGGGCTGGAGAGATGGCTCAGAGGTTAAGAGCACTGGCTGCTCTTTCAGAGGTCCTGAGTTCAATTCCCAGCAACCACATGCTGGCTCACAACCATCTGTAGTGAGATCTGGTGCCTCTTCTGCCTTGCAGGCATGCATATGAACAGAACACTGTATACATAATAAATCTTCTAAAAAAAGAAAACAAAACAGTGTGTTAATATCTGCCAGATACAAAAGGGCTGGAGAGGTGACTCAGCAGTTAAGAACCCTCAGTACCCACAACGGGTAGCTCACAACCACCAGTAACTCCAGGTCTGGGGAATTGACACCCTCTTTCTGGCCTCCTAGGGCAACTTCACACATAACACACACACACACACACACACCCAAAAAAAACTTTAAAAAAGAAGAGAATAAAAATGGTAATTCTGTGGTCTGCTCAGCTCTGTTCCATTCTAAGAGGTTTCAAACAGAGGGAAATGTGAACAATAAGGTTTCCTTCCAAGACACTGGAGTCCCTAATTGGAATCCTGGAAAAGGAACAAACAGGGTGGATGTGAGCTGGGAAGGCTTGTGACAAAGCTGGCTTATCTTCCAGTTGGCACAGCCCTATCTCAGAGGGCAAGCTTCAGGTTGCAGGGACCCACATCACCTGAAAGCACATTACATAATTTTAAATATATATATGTAGTCATTCAGCCCCCTCCCCCAGTGCTAAGTATAGGACCCAGGATCTTACTCATGCCAGGTAAATAATCACCCAACACCAACTCTAGAGCTCTTCTTGTTTTGTTTTGTTTGAAACAGGGTCTCGTTAAGTTTTCCAGGCAACCTTTGACTTTGTGATCCTCTTGCCTCAGCCTCCCAAGTGGCTAAATTATAGGCTTTGGTTCCAAACTCAGTTGACATAATTACTTGTCAGGTTGTCTCCACTGGAAAGCATGCTCCCAGACAGTAAGGACTCCCTCCCTACCTTGTCCACTGCTGACTCTCTGCCTAGATCCAAGCACTCAAAGGACACACATGGTGTGACTAGCCGAGGGACTGAACTGGGTGGGGGTGACTGAACTGGGTGGGGGTGAGGAAAGGAGCTGCATCAAGTACTGAATTTCCAATTGCTACCGTTCACTAACTACACTTGATAAGCTGTCTGCCCTGTGTTTAGCTGGGTCATAGCCGATCCTGATCCTTTCCCAAACACTCCCTTGGAAGTTCTGTGATTCCTGCTCAGCTGGTCAGGGCAGTGTTACTGCAGCCAAGGAGCAGCAAGGCAGCAACACTGCAGAGGGGACATTAGGTTAACTGTGGTTGCCAGCCTGGGAGGCATGTCACTCAGCTGAACCTGGTGGTGCAGACCTGTGAGCCAAGATACTCAGGAGGCTGAGACAGGAGGATGGCACATTGAAGACCTGCCTGAGTTCCGGAGTGAGTTCAGGGCTAGCCTGGGCAACTTAATAAGACCCTGGGTCAAAATCCAAAGTGAGACGAGGGCTGAGGAGGTAGTAGCGGCACAAGCTCAGGATGCAATCACCAGGACTGGGCAGGCAGGTGACAGGAAATACGCTACTCATAAAAGTTCAGGCAGGATTTGGGGCTTGGGATAGGTGCTACCAACCAGAGATACCAACCAATAATCCAGGTGTGGCTTGCAGGATTATTTTCTATAAAATGAGCAGTCATTAACCAAGGGACCCTCAGAATGTCATCTGAGCTTAAGGAAGAAATGAAGAAAGACACATAGGAATATGGCTACTTTTTCTTCTCTTTTACTTTGAACATTAGCATGAAGTTGGTTACCGTACACATCCAAAGGCCCAGCATGTTGGGAAAAAAATCATTATATGGCACACCTTGTACCAGAGTCTTAATAAGAATAAAATATACAATGCTACATTGAGTGGTTAAATACACAAAAAAGTAGTTTTAACAATCTATAAATTTTTTATACTTAAAATCATGATTGAGTTGAAATAAAAAAGTGCATTTCATTGCTAAAAAAATATTGGTATACTTAACACAAGGAAGAAACTTATCACCGTGGGGGACTGGACAGGATGCTAGGAAAAAGGATGACTCAGATGCCAGGCATTGTGGGCCAGTTCCGAGGCCGCCTAACTCCATCCATCACACAGCTCCCTGGGCCAAGCAGCCCTCCTCTCCCGCCATGCCTCCCGTCTCAAGAGATCCTGTCCTACCCACCTGCCAACCCCCCAAGGTCCTCTAAGCTTCTTTACAGCATGACAGATACCTTCCTTCACTAAGTCCCACCTTGATTTGAACTTCAACTGCGCCTCTACAGAGACACGAGGAAGACACTGCCTCCGTCTATACAGTAAATCTTTTGACTTTGCAGGCAGGACCGGAAGCAAGTAGCTTCTCTCTTCTCTCACTCATTTGGACAAACATTCAACAGCAAGCTTTGTAAACCTAAGGCCAAAGATTCCCGGCAAGCAAATTGGACTTCCTTTAAGAAAAGAGAAAGTACAAGTGACCTCAGCACTATGGGGAGAGCCACCTGCTACCTAACCTGGTCACAGCTTCCATTCCGCTTCTGCCTAGGGCTGGAATTACAAGGAGCCCCCAACTCTATGCATCCAGCATTGATCAGGTTCTTGGGTCTTGCTGGGGAAAAGGGACCAGGAAGAAAGAAATCAGTAAGGGATGCCTTTCCACGGGTAAACACTTCCTGATCCTACAGGGTAAATGTTCACAGGCTACACCCCTAGTGGATACCCAATTTTTCATCTGAAGATGCACAATGAGCACAATCAAAATTCTCAAAGAGCTGATGAGGGCCAGAAGCCCAAAGACAAGAAAATTCTGGCCTGAAGGGGTGCATGCTGTGGGAGGCCTCCCCACTCAACTGGAAGACCTGGTATAACCGATACCTACTTGGAGCAGACCAAGTGAGAGCACGTGCCATTACACACACTCCAGCAGTCCCCACTGCTGTCACAGATGGGATGGTGCTGGGCCGCAATGGGACACAGAGGAGGAAATAGGGAAGCTGGGTGCCTTTCAGCTCTGCATTTAGTTAGTAAACACTGGATCCTTCCTGACAAGGGCCTCGCTTCCAATTTCATGTCACCAATATTAACAAAGGCTGGATGATTATGCTGCCTGGCCCACACAGATCTCAGACCCAGGAATCTCTGCTCCCATCATGAGGCCTGAGCAACTACTGAACTTAGAAATATTTGAAAATGTTTTCGTCAAATTCAATCAGTGAGCCAAGGGATATCCTAGAAGGGCTTTAAAAGCTGAAAGTACTTTAGTGCTCCCTTATGGTCAAAACAAGTACTGCAGATGGAATAGAATTAGCTCAAGGAATGAAAAAAATTTATATTTAAATTTGTGGAAGATAACTGATTTTGATTTTCTGAAGTATCTGGCGATAGAACTTGAGAAGTAAACACATATTACACTACACTGTTTCTTTCTTTTCAACTTAGCTGAAGTGAGCAATCATATATGGGAAGATACTTTCCAATGCTGCCAGGCAGTCTCAGGTCCTATGCAGGGTGTGAGCAAGACCCTGCTTCTGACTACATGGCCCCGTTCACCTACAAGGCAGACTGGAGAGGCTATGTTCATCCAGGAGAGCCAGGGATGCAGAAACAAGTTGCTTCCTTCTCAGACCCGGACAGGCAGGCTCTTGACTCCACTGAAACCAGCCAATACAAGCATCAGCTTTCCTTTTGACGTTAAGCAAAACCCAGCTTCCAGATCCTTTTGAGCATCTCCATTTCCTATGAAAATCATTTTCAAGTAATTTGTCACATTTCCGATCTCACCAGATGCTCAAATAGGACGACGGTAACCTGGAGTTAAGCAACGGAACACCTCTGAGGGGGCAAGATTCCTCGGATACCTGGCCAAAGGCAACCTAATGACACACAAAACAAGTGGCCACCCTTTTCAAGGGATGTAGCTCCTCCCAGTGATAGGTAAGTATGGCTCTCCACTACTCGAAAGCCTGGGACTCTGGAGAGAAAACGAACCGGTTTAAAAGCAGGTGCTTTTAGGCATCCAGTGCTCCAGAAGTGACTGTCTAGACCATGGATGGGAAACGGCAAGGCCAAAGCTAGTTAATGACTTCTACAGTACAGAATCTACATCTGACAGTCTGCATACTGCTCTCGTTCTAAATAGCCAGTGAAACATTCAAACGTCTTGACTTCTATATTATCGAACCGATTCTCACAATTTGGTACTACCCCACCAATTAACATCCTATCTGTTCCCAGACAAAAAGTATTACAAATTTATCAACAGCTGCCTTTTGAGATGCCTGCCTCATGCAGCTATCGGTCCTGGACGCCTCAGTACCAATAACTTTAAGGATCAAGGCAAAAGCTTGCAAGTCAGAAAGCAAAGACAAGGTCAAAATGCTCATTAGTGTTCACTCACCTACAAAAAATAATTCCAATTTCCTCTCTGAAGGAGTTCATCTGTTTCCACTTTAGGAGGAGACAATGAACCCATTGCACAGCACAAACTTTAATCTGGGATGAGCAAGACCAGCCAGTTGCTAAAGGAATTCTTATCAATGAAGTGCACATACTACACATAACACACTTCGGTTTCCTTTCTATTACATTGTTCATATATTTATACACCAATTACACTTTTTAAATGACTTGTAAGAAGACAACTAGAAAAGAAAATAAACTGGGGTTTGCATGGGGGACAGGTGGCTGGATGAGAGGGGCTGACCAAAAAAAATCAATGAAGGACTTCTGTTAAACCCCGAGAGCACTTTCAAATTCCTATGACTAAAATAAGATCACGGGAGGAACCCTGTAAAACATTTATGAAAGAAAAGATGTGCAGCAATAGCAGCATTCAGTATTCCTTTAATTTGAAAGGGTAGGCATTCAGGAAGACTTCAGATGAGAAAAAGATGGCCCAGAGAGACACTGGATGACCTTCGATTGTAAAGGAACACCCAGCCTGCAGTGAAAGAATAGAAAGGTGGCAAAGGACAAGAACAGCTCTAGTACTAGAGGTGTCGTATGTGGGGAGTGAGACAAGCAGAGAAGCTACAAGGGTAACCTAGCAGCAATATGGAGGAACAAAACACAGATGTGTTCACAATCCTCAGCCAGGTTCTAGCGAGTTTGTAGCTAAGCCCTTTGGAATAAAGGTGAATTCCAATACTCATGGAGAATGAAACAATCAGAGGTAGGATCCAGACCAGGGAAAGAAGGCTCCAGAACATGGGCTTGTTGAAGGCACTCGAGAGCAGAGTGATGGACAGCAGAGGGTCAGATGGACAGCAACTACTCGCTCCTGTGCTACAGTAAGAGAGACAACTCCAGGAAAATGTCACTGAGTGAGCAGAGTGGAAAGATCCACTTTATCACAGCCTCTAGCGAGGAAACAAGAAAGAGGAACTTGTTTGCAGAATATGTAGGTCTGCAAAGCAGTTCTGATTTTAACGTGATTTTTTTAATAGCATGGCATCTGATTCTTTAAACAAATTTACTGAAACTAGAGTTTCAAGGTTGGGAATCTAAGGAATTTTATTTTCCTTGGAGTCTTGCAAAAGCTATCCTCTAAGATGAAAAGGTCTGAATGTAAGTCTATAAAAAAGTCTAGAGTACAAAAGTATAGAACTGTGAAGGTGGCCAGATTGACAACGTTTATGGCTTCCATAGAGTGTAGCGAGGATCTCTGGGTTGCTTTATCGAGGTAGTTCCAGGGTTGGTAGGTCAGCGTTACTTCTCATGAATGCTAAGGATGACAAGCAGAGTAGCTAGTGAGTTGCTACTGCGTAACAATACCATTATTTCTAATGGCCAATGACCTTTTATTCCTGAAAAAGAAAGAAAAAATGGAGAGAGAGAATTCTTGGGAAATTTTCTAACTTAGTTTAAAGAAAAAAACTTAAAAACTGGTAATTCTTTACTTCACTTTAGAGTTTGAAGAATTCCAACTGATCTTTTTTTTTAAGTTGATAAAATGGTTAGATCTAACACACCTCTTTTCATGATATGTTACACATATAGTCTGGAACA
Source organism: Ellobius talpinus (assembly GCA_001685095.1). Classification (NCBI taxonomy): domain Eukaryota; kingdom Metazoa; phylum Chordata; class Mammalia; order Rodentia; family Cricetidae; genus Ellobius; species Ellobius talpinus. Next base: position 9,907 of record LOJH01016789.1, read on the forward strand.
GCATTAAAATCTATATCATGTGGATCATCCAAGCAACAAAAGTGGTATTTCCGTCCAGCAGCTTAAACAGAAGCTTTAACTAAAATGGGTTCTGATAGACGTTTTAGTTTTTCCTCTCTTTACCATAAAAACTCACCTACCATAGTGTGTTTTCCTAACCAAAATCTGCAAGAGGGGAATAAATCCACACACACACACACACACACACACACACACACACACACACACACA
>LOJH01016789.1:10185-22630 GCA_001685095.1 Ellobius talpinus
CACACACACACACACACACACACACACACACACACACACACACACACTCTGCAATGGAGTTCTCTACTTCATATTCTCAAATTTTAAAACTTCCAGTGAGATAAAAATTAAACTAAATACATATCTATTCAACAACAGTAAAAACTGAAAAAAAATTCAAGAAGTTAAAAATTCAAAGCTTCAGAGAGTTTGCGTCTGCTTAGCAGTGTTTGTGTGTGTGTGTGTGTGGGGTCATGCTCAGAAGCCGAGGTTCTTAGACAGGCAACTCTGGAAAAGGCCCGTGCTGAAGGACTAACCGTGCTGAAGGACTAACCATGCTGAAGGACTAAGACAGTACCTGGAAATGACTTTCAAAAGGTTTTCTGAACTTTATTAAAGTTTTATATAGAGACTTCTGCACTTGCTAAAAAGAATCAAGTAAAAAAATATACAGAAAAATGAAGCTACATGCCTTTAAGTGGTTCATCTTCTCTTCATTCAGTTTTAAAATCTAACCTGGTATGAGCCTACCTGACTCAATTTGAGAGTAGCAGCCTTTCATTGGGCTAAAAAAAGTGTGTATCCAAATGATAAATCTATAAGAAAAGAATGAAAGATGTACAACCCAACCTCTAAAAAGACCTTGTGGAAGCCAGGCAGGGTGACGAAGGCACCCATAATCCCAGCACTTGGGCAGCTGGGGGGGAGTCATTGGTTGGAGGCTACGTAATCCACATAGGGAGTTCAAGGCCAGCTTTGTGAGACCATTTCTCAAAACAATGACAACAACAAGTTCTTGGGTGCTGGCTGTTGTAGTTCACTCCTTTAGACCCGGTCCTCAAGCTGTGAGTTTGAGGCTAGCCTGGTCTACATATAAGTAAATTGGTAACAATAAAAACCATTTGAAGATAAAGTAATCCTTGTGAAAATACATGCCTTTGAAGATAGTATAAAATGGCAACAAGAAAGCCTCAATTTAATATCTGTTATTTTGAAATGAGGTCTATGTCTTTACAAAAGTACAGATATGGGCCTAGAACTCAAACTCCTCCACGATCTTTTTCCATGAACAGATAACAAGAACTGAACAGGTTCTGCAGAATCTTGGGGTACCACAGCATACATGAAGAGCACACACATGATACAACTTTTATCTTAGTAGCAGACCCCAAGCACATTTTCAACCCTGAGTTTGAGTCTTCAGCACGTTAAACCCAATGCACCTGCATGTTTCAGGCTCAACCCTATGGCCCTGGGCTCAGAAGCATCTCGGTGTGAATTTCACTATGCATATGTTCATTATTTATACATGACACTGATGAGAGCCATTTTTTAAAGAACAGGTTTCTTACAAATCCCAAGTCAGGGAAGATATACTTATCCAGAAAAAAAATTGGCATTTCTAGATTGTTCCACAATACATTTCAGTAAGAATGTATTACACAGTGTGACAGTGCTAATTCGCTTTCTTAATTCCCTACTTTCTGCTTCTGTTAAGGAGAGTGGTGGTTATTGAGTTACTACTGGATTTCCTATGTAGCAGACACTTTCTTATGGCTATAGTCATTTGAATAAAAAAAATCAGATCTGACTACCTGAATTTTTCAATGAGTATTCATAGTACATCCATAAAATGGTTGATTCGACAGCCTCAAGTCTAGAATTTAGAATCTCTGTCCAATACTGTATGTAGCACAAAATAAGATAAAAACCAATTAACTAAGCTATAACATACTTTTTTGATAAAAATATTTTAATATTATAGGCTTGACCATGAAATATTGATATGTCTACATGAAAGTGTAGATCTGCAGACTTTCCACGGGATGCAAAGGAGACTGTGGAAGTAAGCAGAGAAGGAACTGGCTTCCTATTTGGCTTGGGTATATGGGGGCTCCAGGAATGTACGCAAATATTAAAACTACTGTTCGTTAAAATTTATGCCTAGAACTGGAGGAAAAGTGTGTCCTGAGATACTTTCCTGTCTCGGCACACAATTTTCCCTCTGCATTACAGAAGACAAAGGTAAAACTGTAGGAAATCTAGAAATATTAAACCAAAAAGCTAATGTAGAGTATGAGATGCAGAAGCAGGAACCTAACTTCAATCCAGAGTCCATGTGTCCCCAACCAGAGTTAAGTGGCCAGAAAAAAAAGTGCGTGACGCATATCTGCACATTTCACATCAAAGATAAATAAATAACAGCTAAGTTCTGATTTATGAGCCTGAGGAAAGAGAGATGAGGAAGGGAAGTGGAAGTGGCCACTCTTGGAACTCAGTTTCGAAGGTGGAGAAGTAGAAAACGTGCAGCTTCGTGGTCCACATTTGCCAGCTGACTGAAACCACTATGTTGGCCCTTCTCTTCAGCTTCCTATATAATCTGCTCCAGGGTGACCATGCCCTGTGGAAGTTGCCAGAGGCAGGGGTGTTGCTCCTTCCTCGCCTAACTGCGAGGACGAGGCAGCAGTACCTGGGGTTTCCTCTCACTGCAATTTAAATGGCAGATGCAGATCAGAGTGACACCCACATTTTAGACACTGCAGACATCTTAAAACTTAGAAGCCAATTTGTCTTCTCATTCGCATTTCTCAGCCTCTATCAGCAATTACACTTATGATTTCAGTTCACCATTTAGCTTCTCCTAATGGTTCTGGGAAACATAGCAATGTCAAAATTAGAGATTCCAATTCATCTTCCCTAACAAAGTTCCTAAGAGAAGTGAGAAACAGACGTGATTGAAAGGAAACCTCTGCCACTTCCTTCAGAAGGTATTCACAATGTTACTCAGATTTTCAAATCAGACGAGCTTTTGGTGACCCTATTCCAACGCACCACCCCACTGAATCCACAGAGGGGCTCAGAGGGACACCAGGGATGGAGCGTGTCAGTGAGCTGATGGACAGAGTGCCCAGCAAAGATGGTCAAGTTCCTGAGTACTTACGAACCTTGCTCTTGCAGTAACCTGGTCTGGTGACCCTCACCCAGTCCCAGAAGCACCTTTGTGTTGTACGGATGTTAGAATAAATTTGAAATAGAAGTTATTATATGCATCTTTAAGAATCACATTTTGATGATTATAAAAATTTATCTATTTTACAACATGGGTTTAGCTACACTGAAAAAATTACACAGCTTATTGAAATACATTTCATTTTAGAAACAGACTACTAAAGTCTATACAAAAACTCTAAAATAAATTCTGTAGTAAAATAAAGAGTGTGTTAAAAGAGCTACACAAAGAAGAAAATTCCCATTTTCTTTATAATGCTTGATATTGTGTGAATTGTGGCCAGCTTGACTGCAGTCAGCACCAAAAGCTGAAAATAACTCATTACAATACACAGTGATACAGTTAATGCTCTGGATTAATCTCACAGCCTTCCCGATTAGTATAAAGGAAACCAGGCCTGTCCCCTCTTTGAGGAGAAGACGAGGATTTAAAAGCAAGCATACCTCATCCACTGATATGAAATTATAAAATCCCACAGTCTAAAGAGTATCTGAAATTTATAAAAGTCATCAGAAAATGCAAGCAAATTGGGCTTTAGTTCAGTGGTTCCCCTGGTTGCAAGGGCAGTCTTCTTGCTCTCTCCTTCGGGTCAGTCTGATGGCTCACCAGGACAGTGGTCAAAGTCCTGAAGGAGGCCATGGAGACAGGGAGACCCCAGAGAGGCACAGCTGCACCCCTTCTGCCAACTCACCATGGGGATAGCACTCCGGCTGGCGCTAATGATGCTGGGCCTGGGGCGCGCTGTTCTTCTCTGTCAGATGCCTCAGGAAGGTGTCCTCACTCTGGCCTCTGTGGTTTGGGGGCTCACTCTTGAAGAGGGCCGGGGGTGGGGGCAGGTGAGGCACGGGTGGGACGGGGAGGTGATGCACGTGGTGTGGATGCGCGTGGATGTGCAGGTGAGAGAAAGGGTGCGGGACCGGCCTTGAGGGAAGCGCGCCACCCACGGGGTTCATACTGACTGCGGGGGCTGGGCTCGTAGGAGTGTTGGCCACAGCTGGAGCGGGAGCAGCTGGCGCTGTAGACAGAGGGATCTGGACAGCTGGTGGTACGTTCACTGGGCTGGTCACTCGGAAGCACTTCTCCTTGTGGGCCTTCAGCATGTTGGAGAAACGGAACCGCTGGCCACACACGTCACAGGGGTAAGGCTTCTCGCCTGTGTGAGTTCTGCGGTGCCTCTTCATGTTGGGGCGACTGGTGAAGCTTTTGCCACAGATTTCACAGATAAAAGGTTTCTCTCCTGGGATGAGCACAGACAAACAGGGCTAATGTCCAGGTGTAAAGATGTGTACCCTGCCGCTCATGCTTCCACCCACAGCATTTTGTCCCCAAACTGAGACCTAACAGGTCACAGCAGGCACAAACACAACTTACAGCCTACCATGCTGGAAGGGAAATGGGAGGTAGTGGTGGATGGTGCAGGTGGGGCCTATGGACACCGCGTCTCTTTCCATTACCTACCGCTGTGCCAGCGCGCGGTCATTTCACTACCTACCCCCTTTCCTCGCAGCAGGTGTTCATGCTGCTGTGTATTAAGTCGTATTCAGGGAACCTGGCTCTACTCCAATCACTACATCTGGTAGCTTTCCTTCTTACAGCGACATGAGTTAAAGGTTTGTAAGATTCTTATCCCTGGTGGTGGTAGTGGCTCAAGTCTTTAATCCCAGCACTTGAGAAGCAGAGGCACATGGATCTCTGTGAGTTCGAGGCCAGCCTGGTCTACAGAGCGATCCAGGACAGCCAGGGCTACAGAGAAACCCTATCTTACTTATAGGGTTTGATAAGAATATATATACTCTTATCAAATGCTATGGTGCATATATCCTTCCATACACAGAGAGGGTTAAAATATACTTCACTTAGTGGATGTTTTCTTGAAAGATACTGAATTTTGGTAAATAAAATCCAATCAACTCTAAGAATTTTGAAAGGGCTGGGTGTGTAATCCCATGCCTTTAATCCCAGTACTATGAGACAAGGCCAGCCTGGTCAACAGAGACCCTGTCTCAAAAAAGAGGACAAAACAAACAAGTCATTTATGGTTGGACATGGTGGGCACACCCCTGTATGTAATCCTAGCACACAGGAGCCAAAGGCAGGAGGATTGTCATGGGTTCTAGGATAACCTGTGCTTCAGTATGAGTCTGTCACAAAAAAAAAACCAAACAAAAAATCTCAAAAGGCACTCACATAAATAACTCTTTTAAAAATAGTTATAAAAGAAAAATTTCAGCATTATACATTAATTTTTTTTTGAGACAGGGTTTCTTTGTGTATCTTTGGCTGTCCTAGAATTTACTCTGTAGACCAGGCAGGCTTCAAACTCACAAAGATCCACCTGCCTCTGCCTCTCTAGTGCTGGGTTTAAAGCGTGTGCCACCACCGTCTGGCTATAGATGAATTTTTATATCTCAGGCTTGAGACTTTCATTTACAAAGCAAGTCTGCCCCAGGCATGGTGGAGCATACCTCTGACCTCAGCACCTACAAGACCAAGGCAGGAGGATTGCTTTGAGTCTGAGACCAGCCTGGACTGCACAGCAAGATTTTTCCTCAAGACAAAACAAAACAGGAAAGTAACACAAATTTATGATTTGGGTTTAAAGACAGATCCGAAAATGACTACCAACAGGTACTAGGGACTATCTGTACCTTCGCCAAGAGATCCTTACCAGTGTGCGTCTTCATGTGTTCGTCAAAGTACTGCTTCATGTTGAAGTCCTTGCCACACCACTGGCACATGAACTGTTTGTGCCCAATGTGGATGCTCATGTGCGAGCGGAGCTGGTACTTGTACTGGAACCTCTCGTCGCAGTTCTGCATTGGACACAGGGGATGGTGCTGGATGCCAAGCACAGAGGCAACACTCCAGCCTACCCTCACAGGCTTATAGGTTTATTTTCATACTCAAAACACAAGCTGCTTATGGCAGCTGTTTGGATTTGCTATGTTCCCATAGCTGAGTTATGAATACAAGGGAAATTTTTTCATGTAATTATTTCTACTTCTCTGAATCACTGAGAAAGAAAAGTCAGTTACTGCATATTACTCCCAAGCTAACCTAACAAACTCAACTGTGTGCTAATGGGACATTTCTCTTCCTAGCAGTGGGAGAACAACAGAAACCTGGTGCACACCCAAGCTTCAGTGCACACAGCCTTGTGCTTTGCACCCCACACTCCATTCTCACTGCTGCATCATCAACACAACCCTAGCTTTGGATCTGGCCTGTGTGTGGCTTGTTCCTTACCTCACATCGGAAAGGTTTCTCTCCAGAATGCTGCAAGGAGTGCACCTTGAGTGACATACTGCGCTTGAAAGACTTTCCACAGGTTTCACATGTAAATGGCATGTCTTTTGTGTGTGCTGTAACACAGAAAGCATTTAAACTCAAAACAATTCTACCAGAAGACCCAGCCTGGAAGAGACAGATGTCGCAGGCATGGCACGTTAGCAGAAGACCCAGCCTGAAAGAGACAGATGTCACAGGCATGAAATGTTAGCAGCAGTGCTCCAGAGGAAAAATCAACAGCGACGCTGGAGAGAATCTGGTGGGAAGACTGCACTATCCAACTCGGTGATACTGAAGACACGCTGTATTTAGTCTCAACACGTTAAAACTGATTGCAGGATGGTGGCTCTACTCAGTCTGCCCAATGTGGAGCAGACAGAACCCCAGAGACCGCCCCAGGCAGAGAGCAGGGGGCAGACATACTTACCGACCATGTGTTTCCGCACGTGAGCCATGGTATAGAACTTCTTCTCACAAATCTCACAGGCAAATTTTTTTTCTGCATATCCATGGACAATCTTGATATGTTCATGAAGGGACCAGAGTTTCTTGAAGGACTTGTTACAGGAAACACACTGAGCAGGATAAACAGAAAGAGTCTTCGTTTATCAAGACTTCAGGAGGCCATTCTGCCTCCTGGCAGACGAAATGGATCTACTTTAGATTCATAGCACCAGGTCAGAATCTTGACAAAACCTATTCCTCCATGAAGTCCATATTCCAACACCAACAACTGTATGTTCTATTTTCCAAGATCTATTTTCAAATACCTTGGGAGCATGCAAACAATGGCAGAGTCTAAGGTAAGAAGTGGAAAGTTCCACTAATGACAAAGAACTAATTGTTATTACCACTTCAGTGTTACACTTATAGGCCAAGGCCAGCCTCAAATCATGATCCCGTCTCTATCTCCCAGGTACAGGGAGCATAAGTATATGCCAGCATACCTGTTAGACCTTCAGGCTTGTTTATGGCATAGACCAGCAAACACAGTTTTCTCCTACCCAGGGTGCCATGCAGTTAAGAGGTGTTTACCAGAAAAATAAGTTAAGTTTGAAATTAGCACAAATAGTAAAGGCAAGATATATAAGCATTACAGATCTGAAGACTATAACAAGATCCTTCTGCATTAGAGAACACATTTTGAAAAGTCCTGTAACAAATGCTCAAGGTTTACTAACTTTCCCTAAATCTAATTTACTCTGTTGCCATTTCCCTCTGACAGAAGCTCTACAACCTCTAAACCACTGGCCATTCTCCTGCTCCCCTCGCCCAATCCCAGACCTCCTTCTGTCACAACGCCTGGTTTCTTAGACCATGGCTCCTTAGCACCCTGTACTATCAAGCATAAAGTATGACTAAATCAACAAAACAGTATCACAAAGTTCATGACAACAGCCAGGCTCTGAGGAATGAGCACAGGGAACTCAGTCACCAAAGCCTCTTGAGCACCACTGCCACTGCAGGAGAGAAGAACCCAAGAGCTCAGAGACAAGGTGTTGGCTGGACACTGCCCTGGAAAAGGACAGGCTACCCTGTGAGCTCCTCTTCTGCAAGGGTTAATTTTCCCTTATTATAGGTTGCCAGGATTATTAGGCGCTGTATGAAGAAACAGAGTGAAAAATTCTTTAGGAATGTGAAGGGTTTCCTTTCTAAAAAATTATTTTTATTTACATATATGAGCGTTTTGCCTGCTGTATGCATGTACACTGTATGTGTGCCTGGTGCCCAAGAAGGACAGAAGAGCGTGTTGGATCCCCTGGAACTGGAGTTTAAAATGGTTATGAGCTGTCACGTGGGTGCTGGGTACAAACTCAGGTCCTCTGAAAGAGCAGACAGTGCTCCTAACTGTTGAGCCATCTCTCCAGTCTAGGAATGTGAAAGGTTTTCATCCAATAGAGCCCACACAGCGTAAGCACAAGAGTGAACATATCGTAATGAGGAAAAGCACAGGAACTCATAGAAAAGAACTGCTACTTTCTGTAAACTTAAGAAAATTCAAGTGAAAAGAAAAGAAAAAGAACCTACAAAATAAGCAGCTCCTAGAGACAGAAATGAGGAATGCCTTTTCAGTAAGGAGCCAATATGAAATCCACATTTGACCTCTAGGGGGCAGCACTGTACTATGCTCCGTTGGACTGACCCGGCAACAACTGCCTGCCCAGACAACTGCTGGAGAACCCTGAGGAGTCTTCTTTTATTTACCCAGAATGTCTGGATCAAGTCATGATATACAAGTCAAATCAACAGATTAAAAAAAATCTCTTTAAAGGAAGCCACTAATCTCAGTCATTGATTAAAAACAATTGTCAAAAAGAAAATTAAAAGTGGTCACCAATATTAGCAGTTCCCAAAACAAAAGTAAAACAATTTATCTTTTAAAAAGTTAGCTTCAAAATGGTAGATTATTATACACATGGAAACATAAGAGACTTACCTTGTATGAATATATATTTATACACCAAACATATGCACAAACCAATAGAGCTGCAATGCCTTCAGCACCTCTTAACCTGTTATAGTACAGTCTTTCCCAGATGCCAGCCTGGTTTGAATACCATGTTTGTCACAGCAACCATACTGTACAGCACCATTATATAACCTACTGCCAGGTAAGCAACATTTTCAAACAGCTCAGCCTCTGTTTAAAGTTTGCATATTCCCATGGGCTTGCCTCTTGACACATTTAGTGTTGCCATCTCTCCACGGGTGAAAGGAAACTCACTGCAGGAGATCTTCCATTTCCACAGGTCTGAGTCGGGGTTTCTGTCCCCATCAGCTGTACTAGACTCTGGCATCCTTTTAAACAGCAAGGAACCTTTCTCTACTCCTGACCTTCACTCAATATCTCCCACCTTGACAGAAGATGCCAGAATGAATTATCGCCCAGGTCCTACAACAGTGACTCTCAGTGCAAAGTCGGCGCTGACTTTACATCCCAGTCAATCATCTACAACAGATCCCCCTTCCAGTGTACCTGGGTTCCCACTAGTCCAGCGTCAGGTAAGCGTAATGCTTTTGAAAGACAGGATTAAGCCTTGGTTTTGAAAAGACCCAAGCAGCAGCGTCTAAACGATAAATTGGTGAAATCAGTCCCTTCAGCCTCTATTGTATTTATTCTCTTGGGCAGACACCAGATGACTCTGAACAGCCAGGTTCTATCCTGGAAAGTTTGCCCTCTCGGTGAGGAGACCTACCTGAATGTTTTTTTCACAGTCTGTTTGCTGGTGAAGGGACAGCTCACTTTCCAGGACAAACTTCTTGCCACACTTATCACAGATCTGCATACGCCTGTGAGTAACGTTCATGTGCTTCTCCAGGTACCAGCGAGTATTAAAGACCCTGGGGCACTTCTCACAGGTCAGAGTCTCTCTCTCTTCACACTTAGCTTTCTGGACAGGAGCTTTGGGCTCCTTGGCGGCCCGCTTCTTCCGCTTGGGTAGCTCTGCACTCTTCCTACGGCCTCGAGTTGTGCGAGGTGCAGGGGAAGTGGCAGCTGCAGCAACAGAGGCAGCTCTTCGGGTTCGCCTTTGTGTAACCCTGACTTTCTCCACTCGCTTCTCCTTTTTCTTCTGCCGTTCATTCTCTCCGTAGTCATTGCTGTCATCTGTGGCCTCCTCCTCGCTCTCGTCCTCTCCTTCCTCGCTGCTTGTCTTAAGAACAGGAGTCTCTTTGGACTGAGAAGAGACACCCTTTTCCCCTTTAGACACATTTAATGTTTGATTATTAAGGTTTACCTCCACTATGATCTGCTCCCTTTTGTAAGAGACTTCTTCCTCCTCTTCCGTGTCGTCAGAATTCTCCCGGTCTTCCTTGACAGTGTGCACATCAGACACTGCCCTTGTCTCCCTGAAATATGGCTGCTCCTCGGTCTCGTGGAGATGTGGTTTACTCATCTTGGTGTCCACTAGCACAGAATAAGGGCTTCCAGACTCCCTTTTGTACACTTTGGTGGACAGGTCGAGCTCCTGGCTGGCACCATGGTAGAAGGCAGGTGGTGCCTGACTGCAACGGCTGTCTTCCTGTGCCATTCCTGCTGCACGCACTGCACAGTTCTCAGCCAGCTCCTGGCAAGGACTGGCTGGGTAGCTCATTGGGAAGTGGCCCAGTTTATAAAGCAGCTCAGACTATAGAGAACACCTTGAAAACAGGGCAGTTAAGACTGAAATTGTTCTCCATCTACAGAGAACTAACCACTCAAGTGAAAACAAGAAACTCCTGGAGCCTGCGTGCAATTCTTCCAGCGTCACAGCACCAACGTGCAAGTCAAACAGGGCTGTTCTTACGGCAAGAGAAGAGAACTCCTGATTTTCTTCCGAAGAGAGCTACAAGGGACTTGGAACATCTTACCTACAAAGAGAAAGAAAACAGGGGAAAAATTATACCACCATTTCCTTCTTAGGTCACGTGTTTCTCATAACATACAAAATTTAAAATCAAACTCCATACACCATGATGTATTATACTCCTCAAATGGTTTGGGATGGTTACTGTTTTACAGGCTGTGTGAGTTCCTACTTCCAGTCAGAATGTAAATGCTATCAGCCAAGAGCCACATCTGTTAAATTCACCAAGCTACCTTTAGAGCTTACAATAGTGCCAGTATATAACATGTATTAGAGAAATAAATACCTACTAGTACATGATGTCTGCCATGCTGGAGGCCGCAGGACCTACTGATATCAGCCTAGGGACACAAGAGGCCAGGGAGCACTCAAGAGACCCATGCAGGCAGCTTCCTTCAGCAGCAGCCACCACATGCACCAGAGTGAGAACCGACAAACAATGGAGGCAACGTGGGTACTGTGGGCCATGGAAATAAGGCAGCTAAGTGGCATGATCACAGAAAAAAAATGTCCTGGTCTTCAGTAGTTATAAATGAAGTGTAACTAGAACTGCCTTCAGGTCGATGGGAGTCAAGCTGAAGCATTCTGACATTTGTTGCACAGCTCACTAGATCCTCTCTACAACTGGGTGATTTTTCATGTGTCAGTTGCAGAGAAGTCAAAATTCTGAGAATTAGTAACCACCCGGTCGATGTGGTTCTAAGAAAACTAAAACTATCCATTAAAAAAAAATCAGAAGGGCATACAATGTTTGCAACATGCCTTGTATTGCTGTGTGGCCAAGCACCCAACAGCTGAGTCAAATGAGTAACACTGAAGAAACAGTCCTGTCTAGCTGGCAGAAGGCAGGAAGCCAGTGTTTGCTGAATGCTTCATGTGGTAGGCACTTGAGATATATTATTATTTTTTTGTTTTGTTTTGTTTTCGAGACAGGGTTTCTCTGTAGCTTGGAGCCTGTTCTGAAACTCTTGTAGACCAGGCTGGCCTCGAACTCACAGAGCCTTCCTCTGCCTCCCGAGTGCTGGGATTAAAGGTATGTGCCACCACCACCTGGTCAAAAATATTGTTTTTAATCTACTTCATACCTAGTGTAAAGCTTTGGGGTTGATTTTTAATTAATTAAAAATAAATAAAGCTTATTTTTCCTTATTTTTAATTGAGACAAGAGTCTCACTACATAGCCCTGGTTGTCCTGAAACTCATTATGCAGACTAGGCCACTTTGGGCTCAAGTGCCAGGATTAAATGTATGGCCACCATTCCTGGCTTTTTCTTCATAAAACTGGTTCTACTTGCCTTAAATAAATGAAATCTTGCTATGTTGTCTTTTTTTTTTAAATAACCTTAATAAGAAACTGTTCAGTTCACTTGATGATATAACTTTAACAATTGTAATGGGAGTCACTTCGGCCTCTCTGGCCTGTTCTTCATAAAACAAACCATAATATTAAGGAAGAGAAGGTATGAACAACTATGTTCATAAAGGGAACAAAAAACAGAGTTAATTTCTAACCTGATTTTGTTACTGTCAATCCTACACTGTATACCAACAATCTATATCTTAGTAGTCTACCAATCAAAACATGGGAGTCAAGCAGCACACTGCAAAACTGTAAAGCATGGCCGATTCTCTGGTTTATAAAATAATCATAAGGAATATGCTGGTGGGAATGCAAGCTGGTAGAGCCCCTTTGGATGTCAGTGTGGCAACTTCTCAGAAAATTAGGCAACAACTTCCTCAAGACCCAGTAAATACTACTTTTGGGTACATATCCAAAGGATGCTCAATTGTGCCACAAGGACATGTGTTCAACTATGTTCAT
>LOJH01016790.1:0-22630 GCA_001685095.1 Ellobius talpinus
AAAAGCAGGCCTGCTCCCCTATCACTACAGGATGCTTAACTCATGAACATTCTTATCTTAGATTAGACTAGCTTGCTGTCTTATGGCACACTTTTAGATATTTTGTATTCCTTTCTGCCTTTTTATTCTAGAAAGGAAATGAGCAATCATATTGTTTATTCTTAATCTTTTCTTGTATTTTATGTTACTTAAGAATATTTTCTACATTAAATTAAGGGTGACATTTAATGTTCAGGAGCACCTTGGTGGTTTTGTGTTCTAATTAGTACAAGGATTCCCTATGAAGCACAAGTTGACCTCAAACTTTTAATCCTCCTGCTTCAGCTTCCTAATTGCTGGGATCACAGATATGTGTGATCAACCATGCATTCTATGTTATGACTTCATTAGAATTAACATTGCTGATATGTCCTTTTTGTGTGGTTGAGTTAAATGAAATAAGAATGCATTCCTTATAACAGGTTCCTTAACTGATTATCTCTCAAATATGTGTCCAGATCACATGCTCAGTGAATTACAAAAGTGGAGTCCATTGTAACAGATGTCAAACGAGGCCTGAGGAAGACATGTGCTGTGGTATGGTTTCAATTTGCACTTAAAATGCTTAAAATGCTCCCCAGTGGCATGTGCTTCTTTGCTCTGTACGCTGTCTACTGTAGAAATGTCCCTGTCAGACAGAAAACAAAGGGATAAAGTCCAGCTCTGTTTAGAGGATGGTGGTGGGTATTTACGAAGAGGGGCAGTATGGTAGCAATGCCTCCTAGGGGCAACATTATTTCATGGTTAGCAGTGAGAGATAACTGACTTCTTCTCCATGTTTTATTCAGAGGAATCATGGACTTGGCATTTACTAAGCACTAGTGAGACAATTTGGAGTTACAGAAGTTAGAAAATAGCCCACTGGGTACAAACAGGAAATAAGTTGACCGGGACCACAGAATTTGCCATTGGGTGTCTAAAAAAATCCCAACAACTAAGATGGTTAATGGGGTAAAGTGCTTGCCACACTAGCATGAAGACATGAATTCTGGTCCCTAGAATTATATAAAAGTTGAACACAGTAGGGCATGTAGCTATAACCATTGTGCTTTAACCAAGGTATGAGAGGCAGAGACGAAGTCCTAGAAGCTTATGGGCCAGCTGCCCTGGCCTGTGCAGTGTGGAGCAGGAGAGAAACTGTCTTGCACAAGGTGGAAGGTGAAACTGTGGCGTGTGCACGCCCCTCCCCCCAACACATGAAATCATACAAAGCTAGCTATGGTAAGTTTCCAAATCGGAAGTGTCTGCTGTTCTGGATAACCAACTATATCAGCTGTTCTGTAGCACTTGCCATTAAAGATTCAGAGAAGAACAGGAGAGAAAGGTCCAGTTCCACCTGTGCCCTCACTGCCTCATGCAGCCTTCGCTTTTCTTTCTCAGCACAGCCAGCGATCAGTTGGGAAAGTGAGAACGAGGAGAGCTGGAGTCTTACTTATGCTGAAAAGAAGATAGATGGATCTTATTAGAAATTATCTAAATAGGACATACTGACAAGTGTCACTTTGAAATAAAATGTCAGAACAACCATATGAAATTATCTAAGCTAAGTTTCTTTGGAGAATTAAATACAGCATTATAAATTTGTGACTTGACTATATATAGATGCAAAACAATATCTCCAAACTGGTCAGCAATTATCTGTATTATCAACATGGGTGTACTTGGCTTGCAACTTAGCAGAGAAGCAGAGAAATTCTGCAGTTTTCTTCTGGTGAGAGGCAATGAAACAGGCTGTGACAGCCAACCTGGACTCTGGAGGCAGGTTCTCCACTTGTGAAATAAGGACAATACGATCATTTGCCCCACCGGATATCATAGGGATTTGAGTAGTCAGTGTACACAGAATGTACAACAAACTGCCCCATAGTAAAGTACTCATTAGCAAGTGACAGACAAAGAATGAAGCAAGTGCTTTCTATGTTTAGATGTGTGTGGTCTCATTGCAAAGTGAGGTATTATAGACTATCAGTAATGTGAAGGTCAGCTGCTTTTTATAAGTAGAAGGCCCACACAACCAGGGCTAGGAGGGGAGCTAAGTCATGCAGTCTGGTGAAAGCAAACGGTCATTAGTAAGAAAGGATGTCACGGGTGTCTAGACTTTAACAACATAGACACAGGGTCATTTCCTCAAAAATGTTCAACATTCTGTTTGTTCTTAAAGACTCATAAAGGATGACAAATGCACAGATATTTCACACATCAGCAGGGCCGGATGATGTACCCTAGATGTAAGAAAGGTCCTCTTAGGTTTGTCTGTATTGTTGTAGGCCTTGGAGGTGCCTCTGTACTAGTTTTTTGCCACACTTCACGCCTGGAATCCCATTCCTATTGACAGGACTTCAGGACACACCCACAGACTAGACACACCTTTCCTGATAGTCAAGACGTGTATCAGCAGGCATAGAATAAATGCATTAAAGTTACAAAGAAAAGGATGTCTGCTGACTTATGCTTCTTCTTCATCATTTTTAGAGCTACATATCACAAGTAAAAAAAAATAAGGAGGAAGGTTACAATTTTCATGAATGCAGTGTATTAAGTATTATAGTTCTGATCTTTGGAGTTCTTTCAACTTGGTCTTCTGTGCTTTTCCCTCTGAATGGAGGACATCCATATTTATTTAAGCTCCTTCTCTGGATTTCATGAGCAACTTTCCCATGGATCTTCTTGATCCTTTTGCTTTGAACCCATCATTCTACCTGTACAGTCTTCCTTGGATTGCCCTCTGCCCCATGACTCACATCTCTTTGTTCTGCTGAGACCTCTTGATCCAGGTTCTTGGCCTTATTCCACCTAAACCCAATTGTTAACTCAAATGTAGCTAATACTGAATTAATTGGATTGTTATGAAAGACAATTCTGTGGTACAAGTTATAGAATTTAGCAGATATTTGATGGAAAAGGGCTGTTAAATGAACTTTTGTGTTATCTGTGGAGTCTGATTGATGGTAAAGATTTTGATAAAAATGTTGACAAGTCATTGTGATGGGTTGATCTTGGTTGTCAACTTGATTGGCTAAGGAGAATATCGAAACATTCTGATAGCTGTGTGCATAGCATTTCAAGGGACAGGTCAGGAGGATGCTGACATGGTAAATGTGTTAATGCCTCAGAGGTTCAAAACATGATGCCACCATTCGAAAGTAGTGACAGATTAAAGCAAGGCCCATATGGAGAAAGCAAGTTGTTAAAGGACAAGGTGTAGAAAGTCATCCTTTCCAGATTCCCTTTTATTCTTGATTTGCTTGTTACCATGATGTAGATGGCTCTGACTCACCCCTACTGCCACCAGAGAGGGATACATGTGAAACTGAGAGTCCAAGTAGTAATGTACCCTTTAAATTGCTCTCTTAGGCATTTGGTTTTGAGTAATGATAAAAAATGAGTAATACAGTCACGGAGGTGGGAGAAGATGACGGTGGAGAGAGGGAGAGAGAACAACAGATGTGGCATAGGATAAAAAAACAGATTGATTAGCCTTCTATCATATATCAGTTCATGCTTTATTGACATACATAATTCAAGACTGCTAAACACATTCTAACCACTATTTTACACAAATATCGTGTGTTTAGGGAAAGAAACTAAAGCTAAGTGAGCTTGAATTGCCTAAGGTTTTAGCATAATAAATGGTAAGACTAGGTGTCTGCTTCATGTTTCATCTTGAGTTCACTAACCGACTATAAACATCATCGCCTACACATGTAACAAGAGTAAAAGTCCTATATTCAGTCCCAACACTAGTTCAGATATTCCCTCTGAGAAACCCAAGAGGCATAGGATGAATGACAACAGGTTCCTGAGGGTTAGGAAACAGGTTTCCCACTTAGAATCTGTATTCTGGAGTCTTTGGCTCATGGTTTCAGAGTATGTAGCCCAGGGTTGCTTGGCCATGTTGACTTTGACCCTGAGGAGCCTCAGGGCAGGAAGCACACTGTGGAGTGGAAGTGCCTATTTGTGGAAGCAGGAAGCAAAGAGAGGAACAGTAAAACATCTTCAGCAAGGGCACCACTTCCTTCCACTAAGTCCCACCTCTTAAGGTTCTGCTGCCTCAAACATGGTCACAAGCTATAGACTGAGACAAAACTTTGAGCCCACCAGCCTTTTGGGATCACCTAAGACCTGAACCATGACAGTCTGTGGCCCTGGAGTATGCGACCAATACCTGCTTGTTCTGAGTATACGAGTGACAAATGCAGTCTATGACATGCCTGCCCCGCATTCTCTTATCCATTAACACTCTTCCTGTTGCAACAATCTCCGATTCATTAGATACAAATGCCCATTGAAAGCTATACGCGAAAGACCTAATATAAAAGACAGGAATAAAGGTTTATCTCCAGGGCTTTCAAAGACAACCTTGAAATCCCAATATTGCCAAGATGCTGTTAAAAATACAGAAATAATAAGAAAATGTACTTTGTAGGAGCCAGAGGGAGCAAGAGCACCACAAGAAAACTCAGAATCAACTAACCTGGGCTCACAGAGACTCACAGAGGCTGAACCGATAACCAAGGAGCTGTATGGAACTGACCTAGGCACTCTGCGTATATGTGACAGTTGTGTGGCTTGTTCTTCCTGTGAGACTTTTAACAGTGGAGTAGGGGCTGTCTCTGACTCTTTTACTTACATTTGGGATGCTATTAGTCATAATGGGTTGTCTTGCCCAGCCTTAATATATGAGGAGGTGCTTAGTCTTACTGCAACTTGATATTCCATATTTTATTGATATCCATGGGAGTGCTGCCCTTTTCTGAATAGAAATGAAGAAGGGATGGATGGGTGGGGGAGAGGACCAGAAGGAGGAGAGGGAAGAGAAATGTGGCAAGGATGTAAAATAAGTAAATATTTTTTTAAGAAAAGAACTTACACGTCTCCATTGATGGGCTAAGTCCATGGAAGGCCTGACTCACACCTAAATAAAAATTCATAACCCTATGTGCATCCTCTGAAATGCATCATTTCTGATCCAATCACCAGAATGAGAACAGCTGGATTCTATTGGTATTTGGACTCTGTTCAGAATTCCTTTGTTTCTCATCGACTCTAAAAGTATTTTTTGAAACTTCTCTAAATAATCCAGAATGCAGAGAATGTTTCTTGGGGATGCTTAGTAAATGTGGGTTGTATGATACACATCTGTGTGGTGCATGAGGAAGTGGTTTGTGTTGTGTGTTTTTATATTTATCTTTTTTTCAATCTAATGTTTTGGAAAAAGAAAAAGGACCATGTGCTCGGGTCTCATGTGCTTGCCAGTGGTGTTCAGCTTGTTTAGATTATCAGATTTTTTTAACTAAATTATAATTATCTTTTATTAAGGCCAGAATACCATTTGGCTTGCAGCAAGAGTCGTCTGGCTGGGGAATCATGAAGAAGTGATTTTGATTCATTCACAGATTATAGAACAGACATACATTTATGGTCATTGGAACAGGCACTTTGGGTATTTCTAAATAGCCCCAAAGAATCAAAACTTGTAATGTCTGAGGAGGTGCCAGTTTAACTGAACTTTATGTGGAAGACTTATTCTACCTCCATATTATATTTGTTCTCAAGACGCCGTGGTATTTAGAGGATCTGGCAATGAGATGAGCCCATTTATGTCTTCTTCAACTGAAGAATGGTTTTCATCTGGTAAAAAAAATCTCCGTTGCTCCTTTCTTCTTTCCCTTCCTCCCTCCCACTTATATTTAAAGAGTGTAACAAGGAAGAGTGACAAAAATTCCTCATGTAACTCAGCCAATCAAATCAATCCTGGCCTGAATGGAGACCTGAATCCTGATGCTTGAATAAACTTGTGTACAAACATATGCTTCAGAGAAGGATTTTATTTTCATCTCATGCATTTGGTATGTTAAATATGTCAAGAACAAATTAGAGTGGTTGAGGATGAGACTCAGGGCTGGAAATATGCTTTGCTAGCTTGAGGCAAGGTCCTGGGTTCAACATAGAGTACTAAATAAAATTTCATATAGGGAAGACATTGCAATGGGTACCAGAGATGAGAAAGGTATAGCATCATGTTTTCAGAAGGAAAAGAGATAATGATTCCAGCAGGAAGTAATGGCCAAAAGGTCATATGGGAAGGACAGAAAGTCATGGTGCTTCAAAACCAGATGTCAGATGTGGTAGGATTCTGGGTCTCAGTTCTTTTGTGGACATTAATTAGTGCCATATGTCAGTGAGTCTCAACCTGTGGGTCGCAACACTGTCAACAAACCTCTATCTCCAAAAATATTTGCATTATGTCTCATAACAGTAGCAAAAATACAGTTAGGAAGTTGCAAAGAAATTAACTTTATGGTTGGGGTCACCACAATGTGCAGAACTGTATTAAATGTTTGCAGCATTAGGATGGGTGAGAACCTCTGCTCTATGTGAGACTATTCTATTGCATAACCTTGGGTGAACATTACATTTCAACTACTAATTTTTTTTCCCTGTGTGATTTTTTTCTCTTCTATTCTAGTATATATTTCAGGTTCTCTAGAGTCTGCCTTTACTCAGTCTACTTTAGATGTTCTGGCTTGGTGTAGGAGAAGTTTGATTCTCACATGTGTGTGGTGCACAGATCTTCTGGAATATAGCCAGACTTCTACCAGCCTCCTGTGTGGATGATGCCTCACAGGACCGGTCGTTTCTGCATCTCACCCTTACAAAGATGATTTCCCATGGGTTTCTGCAGAGCTGTGAAATGGTCTAGGATTATAGCCAACTTTCAGTTGAATCCTTTACCCACAGCCAACTCAGATGTCTGTAGGAACCATGACAGACATTGCACTGTGTGGCACTGGGGTCAGGTCACCGTCTTCTCTTTTCTGTACAAGTTTTTCATTATCTGTTTCCCCTCATTATCAGGTGGCTGTGGTTAGATCTACATGTCCAGATACTCTGCCGTCTTGGTACCTAATGCTATCTTAAGTCTCTTAGATTCAGTGTCACCCAGAAAATGAAGGGAATGCTCCTCAGTTGCCTCCCTACAATCCTATCATCAACAAGAAAAGAGACCCAGTATGAGCGCTCATTCTTCACTCATTATAGTTTTCTGTTTAAGTGCTTTGTGGAGCAACTGATCAGTGGTAAGAGGACTTATTCTTTCTCGGCACGTCTCTATTAAATACAGTGCTGTTTCATAATTGCTAACTTTCACAGCAATCTATGTATGCATAGAGTAGATTATGTGCCACAATTATTACACAGCTGTGTGTGGTGATAAGTTGAGGAATGGGGGGAGGACAAATCTGTAACACATACAAGAAAAGGACCTCACAGTTGACAGTTCCTATAATACCCTTAACAATAATAATTTTCAGTGCTCTTATATTCTGATTATCCTGGTAGAGACCCAGTATATTCTTTTTGCTTCAGTAAATTCTTAAGTGTCAAATTTTCATTTTCATAATGTTCTCGCTTGGATGGCAAATTACATGATCACTCTATTCAAAGGATAATTTCATGAAGGAAATGGAGTTTAGCTGTAGGTCAAAGCTAGAAGATTATTTTTAACTTATTTATCAGCTCTAAACAAAGGAAGCTTCAGAGAGACTGGCTTGAGGAGATTGCAAGGTTGTGTTTTATATCAACAGAGGTGATGAAAAGTGTCCTCCATGAGTACAGTAGAGTTGAGTATATAAATTATTCCAATTTTCTAACTCACACAGAACTTTATAGATTGCTCATTGTACTCTTACAGTGTATATAATTCACAAATTTTGGTCATTTGATATCCAAATCCAAGCTAGATGAAGTAGAATGATTCATAGTCACATAAGGATTAATCTACAGGTTCCATAATCAAGCTACTCAACTTATATACAACTACACTCTTTATTTATTTTTTATTTCTATCATATATGGCATCTGTTCATTGTTTGCCTATTCAGAGTTTACAAACTACCATCTATCTGTTTATCTATCCATCCATAGATATTATCTCTGTGTCTATCATCTATATATCTACCCATCTATGCATTCATCTATTATATATCTAATCAGCATATCATATATCTAACTTCTGTTACTTGTCTATCACCATCATTTTCTTTATAGCTTTCAATTTGTAATTTTAGTGTTTTATATAATCTTTATCCCTTCTTCCATTTTCCTGTCTAAATGATCACTACAATTTATCCCTCTTTATACTTTTCTACATGTATCAAAAACTTATCTCGTTACACGGACCCAATTCAGGTCTGTTTGAATGAAATGATTGAATGAAATATATTATTTCTAAATTAAATAGATCGAATGGAAACAGGTATCATAACTATCTCTCATATGAATCATTGACAAAATTTTTTAGACTAATCACTTCCTATGCAATAGTACGCTTCACCCAACCTGTCACTAGAAAGTCTTACTCACTTGCCAGAAAAAAATATTACAGCACACTTTGAATGTAGAGCATTGTTCTCTGAATGTCCTACACAAGTCACATCAGCCTCTCTTGAAAAATACAGTTTCTTAGATGCCACCAGACTCCTCTGGGTTCACATATGAGGACCCCGTACATGTGCATTTAACAAGGAGGCCACATGTTCCTCAGGCATACTGCAACTGGCAACAGCTTTTCTGAAGGCTGAGTTATTCCCTGCTGTAGCACGACTCAAATCACCTTTTACGTATCTCTAGAGACATGCCAATTCTCTTATGCTTTTTTTGTTCCTTACCGTTGCTCTTAGCTCTTGATTTTTCTTCCGAAAACCATGTTTTTGCCCATGCATTCATATGCTTGGGATGACCTTTTCCCTTGAACTGTCCATGGCTATCCTTTATGGTCAAGCATATTAATGTATTCTCTAATAGTAAAGATCTTGACCCTAATCAGCCCCTCTATTTCACTAGAGGTAATGACTCTCTCTCTCTCCTCTGTGCCTTTGTAGCTCTCGTCATGCATTTCCATTATTCTCTCATTATGCATTTCTGGTTTTACATCTGTCATCCTCTGCTGGAATACTTTTTATAATAAAGCAGGGATCCTGTCTTAGTAGCTGAATGAATTAGTGAGTCAAGAGACTATTAACCTCAATGCTGACTCTGATGTTGCCATTTCTTAAAGGAACCTTTCTTGGACTTCATATTTGAGGTAAACATACTTTGATAATTTCAAAGATTGCACAGAAGTCAGTGTACTCTTAAGTATCTTCTCTCTACTCTTGTCTTACAGTAGGCATATAGAAAGGAAGGTGTCAGAAAGGGGTGACCTGGCTTTGTCACTAACAGCTTAACTAGCAGCAGAAGGAATTCTTGCCATCACCATTACTGATATATGCATATTCTGTTCAATTTTGGCAAAATATCCTGTATCTTTTTGCTAATAAACATTGTAAACCAAAGTGCAGAAATAACTCCATGTGTTTATGGTAGAAGAAAAGGACATGTGTGAAGGAATTTAAGTTGGTAGAAGAGAAGATGGCTTCATGTAGTTGGAGGGTTGGGAGGGAGCCAGTTTTCTCGAACATCATAGACCCTGGAGAAGAAATAGAGTTGAAGAACGAAGGGTAGAAAGGAATGTGGACTTATTTATTAAGTTTACAAGGGTAACTTCACAGAGAAATTATATAGCACACTATTCTAGTTTCATTTTTGCTTGTGTGACATTAGCTTAAGGGAGAAAAGACTTATTTGACTTGCAATTTTAAGTTATAGTTTTTCATTGTAGGGCTGTCAAGGCAGGAACTTGAAGTAGCTAGTTACATCTCCAAGACATACAAGAGCAGTGAGAGAAGAGTGCATGTGTGCTTCTACTTGGTTTGATTTCTCCATTTTTATACAGACTACGACCTAAACCCAAGGGATGGTCTTACTGACTTCTAGGTTGAATCTTTCTACATCAATTAATTAATCACTACACACATTATGGAAGATCAACCTTTTCTATACAATCCCTGTGGAGACCCTATTCTACACAGGGTGGTTTTATATTGTATCGGGGCAACAATAAAAACTATCAAACAAGCAAACCTATTACAATAGGTAACAGCTAGATAAACAATTTTTATGTCCTATTTCATCTTGAAATCTCTTTGTAAAATAAAAACAAAACCAAAATCCTTTTCTACGTTAAACCCAAAGGCTGTACGTGAATCTAATTTCAACCACATTTTCTTGACTTGAAAGACCCAGACCTTTTTCTTTTATTTCAATCATTTATCTACATCTACTTTTTTTCTGAACTACACTGTTATGGCCTTTCCCCAGTTGTCCACTAGGGGTAAGTATTTGAATATATACATACATATACATATACATACATACATATATATATATTTACATACATAGTACAGTTTTAGGACTTCCTTTTGGACTACATTAAATACATATTTTGTTTGTATTGGTTTTAGTTATCTTATATCTACAGCTCTATGTAAGCTTTAACTTTATTTCTTATGCTCTACAACTTTAAATAATGTTGAAATATTCTTTTTTTGGTATAGTGATGATTGTTCACTTCCTATATTGATATTTATAATCTAGGGATGCTCAAATTCTGAACTACTTACTTACATTGGTAATTTCAGATCATAAATTATGTCTGCAGGCAGTACTCCAAGCTGTGTTCCTAACCTGAAGGCTGAAAGACTTGCTTTTGTAGTTTGCACAGGGCGGGTGCTTTACAGTCCATGTTTGACCTCTCCCGTATTCCAGTATCAACATCAGTGGAGGAAGCGTGCACACCCGGGGAAGCAGCAAGTGAAGCAGCATTCTTGGCCTGAGGTCATTGGTGGTAGTCGTGCTCCTGGGAGACTAAAGCCCAGTCCTTACAGGATATTGTATAAACTCTCCACCCTCCATGGTGGGAGCAGACGGTTTCATGGTGACTATGGTTTGCCCTACCTTACTTTCTTCTTGATAGTTTTCAAAGCCTTCATGGCTAACTTCTATTTCATCGTCGTTGTCATTTTGACTGACAAGTAACTGCCCTGACCAGTATGGTTAGCTAAACACTTTTAGAATATGTACTGATGTTTTCTTCCTCTATTTTTAAAGTTTATCGACATGCTTCTAAGAGCTTAAACTTTAGAGTGACTTGGGGTACTTGGAAGAGAGAAATGGGATAAATTCAGCCCTCTTTTATTCCTGTTAGCACCACCAAATACCTAGACATTCTGTCAGTCTCCCTCATTGAACATCCCAACACAAATAGAGCATGTATTGTATACTTAATTATTGTATTAATTGTTCTAGGTAGTCCTGCAAAACTTATCCAAATTTTAATAGCGATTTCTAACTTATTTTAAAAGGGTTAGTCTTACGTATTACTCCCTCATCATTTAGAATTCATTATGTTCTTCTTATTAGATTATTTTTCTAGATAAACATTAGGACCATGATGCCAAATCCTCAATGAAACCACACAGTTATGTCTATCTAACGACATCTCCCCTCACAGACTACAATAATGGTGATTTGAAAAACAGACATTTCTCTGTGTTGCAATTCTACCGACAGCTAGACAAGCCTTGCTCTCTTCTGTTTAAGAGCTGGGGAAAACCTTCTCATTGTTCTGGAAATAATGCTTTTCTGCTTTCCTCTACCATCCCCCATACCTCATTATAACAATGCATGAGCAGGGTTTTAAAAATTATGTGTGTTGTAATACATCACTGTCATTCTGCGTGATGCTCTTCCAGACCCCTGCTTTGCCAGTGGGAGTTCCTGGAAGCCAGCTCCTGTGTCCTTTTGGCATGACTCCATTAATCTTTAAACATAGCTCCCATAAATCCTTCTGGCTGAATTTCTACTATGGGTGGGAAGCAGAGTTGCATATAATTAAATTATAGAATGAAATAAAATGCCATTGGCTCCCCCTGTCACTACATGTATAACAGTTCACACAACACTTTCGTGCAGGCTATCTAAGAACATTTGAGTAATATCAGTATATTTTGGTATTGTATTGTTTCTGCTTTTACAAGGATCTAATATATCCTGAGCACACAAGAATGTCAGTAACTATTCAGCTTAAAGAATTTTAAGATAATCAGAGCTCTCTTATCTTGTGTGGAGTAGGAACCCTTCCTGCGACAAGCATGAGTGTGTTCTTGAGAAGCCTCAGCTGTGATAAACTGAGAACCGTTGTCTGTTTCTACACATGGTGCACAAGTCTATTATATAGAGCTGACCTTAGGTTACACAAGACTTAATAAAAATGTTGGCTCCATACCAAAACTTTGATTATTGTTTTTAATCAACTTTAAAGGGTGATCAAATTATTATATCGATCATAATTTAAAGACCTGTCCATACAGGTACTCATAACTGTTCAAAGTACCGAGAACAACTGGCTGTGAGTTGTAAGCTGTAGATGAGACATCTGTGAACTTTCTTCACCCCAGTGCTCAGGGAATGTTGTAGAAGAGGGGGCTGAGAATGTCAGAGCCAGAGGATCAGGACGAGGGCCAGGTCATTTCCAGAAATCAAGAAAGTATAAGGGAACTATGCATGATGTGTTGGAAGAGCGTGAGAGGGGACGATACCAAGGTATGGCTGATGTGAACAGGAAAATGGGAAAAACTGGGGGGAGGGTTTACTTGGGGAAGGTGGGAGGAGGTCAATGCAGTAGGACAGTAATATGACACTGAAAGTCTCAGCAGGTTGCAAATATTTATACATTTATAGATATAGTAATAATAGTAGTTAGAAATGACCTTAATAATAACAAATAATAATAATAATTGTAAGAATAACAAATAAACAGCTAAAGTAATGACTTTACGAGGGAGCAAGATGAAGTGTATGAAGAAGTTTGAGATGAGAAGAGAAAAATTGATATAATTGTGTTCTAATATTTTTAATTAAAATATATTTAAATAAAACAAATTTTTAGAGTTGCTGGCTCAAGTTTCATAAAAGAAATCATTAAATGAATTTTTATTTGGGATTGGGACAGAATTTAACTATTGCTGAAATGGTGCTAAACCATTTCTTTTGCCAGTTTATACTATTATTTGCACTTACTGGCATTCTAGTATTGATAATTCTAAAATAAAAGATATCACTCAGCTCTGGAAAATGTTGACAGTTCTTTATATTCTGAAGTATCTAGTACTCAACCAAAACTTAATACTTTATATAATATAAAAGTCAACAATTAAATTCTCATTTATATACAAACATGGTTTCAATTTTTAGTTAATGGTAAGATAATCTTTACTAAAGAATACATTTCATTATGTGTAATCATAAAAATTAACAGAAACACTGTTTATACAAGGAAATGTAAGTAAAAGAATCTATTCCCTACCTCATTCTTTCTAAGTCCGTTCCTGTGCTCAGGGAAATTTTATTCATAATCATTCTTGAAGCCATTCCCATTTCTCTCAGAATGGGTTTATGGTGGCGCACACCTTTAGTCACAGCACACGAGAAGCAGAGGCAGATAAATTTCTGAGTTTGATGTCAGCCTGGTCTACAGATAAAGTTCCAAAACAACCAAAGAAACCCTGTTTTGAAGGAAAGGAAAGTCGCTGAAATGGATTATAAAACAAAACAGAGATTTCTTAAAAAGAAGAAATGCAAATAACTAGGACAGAGCTTTACAAGTTTTCAGCATCCTTAGCCATTAGTATAATGCAGATTAAACTGATTCTGAGATTTTTATCTCATTCTGCTCAGAATGGCTGTCACAAATATGCATGCACTACCTTTCTTATTTTGTATTACAATATAATATTCTGTTAAAATGTATTTCTATAATGATGATTGTATCAGAGTACAATCAGTAGGAATTATATGTTCTTCAGAAGATGGGTTCAGAGAAAGGCTCTAGGTGTTATTTGTACGCATTCCTAGAAGCTGCCAGAGATGTGGCTGCAATAGTCTATTTGAGTATGCTTTCCAGTCTTTGAAAATATTTCCTACACATAATGTCTGGGCACAATAAAGATAATCCCTAATAACTGAAAGTGCGGTGGCACTTTCTGTTTACACGTAAAAAAAAGAAAAGGAAAGAAAAGAACAGTCCTGCATGGTCAGTTGTTGCCATAGCTGCTGGCCTTTGCCTTGATGGAGGAGAGCATGAATGTGGCACACATCCTCCTGTTCTTTGCCCCACATAGCAAGGTACCAATTTTCACGCTCTCTGGAGGACTGATTTGTGACTGTGAGCAGCAAGACCGTATTAGCTCCGCTAGGGCTCTTGCAGAGAATGCTATGCCTTGTGTGGTTTAAGAAGCAGGTATGTGTTGCCTGGGAGTTCTGGAGACTGGAAACCCAGGATGCAGAGTATCAGAAAGGCTGGCTTCTTCTTCCCTCTGCTGGGCATGCAGACAGCTCTCTTTCTCTATGGATTGAACACACCACTTTGCCTCTACACAAAAACTCCTCTGTCCCAGGCCCCACTTTTTATAAACAAACCAACTATATTGCATTAAGTCCCACTGTAATGGCCCCCTTTAACTTACGTATCTCTATAAAGACTATCTACAATCACCTACACTTTGAAGTCGTAAAAATTAGGACTCCAACATATATTTTGAATAGGGCACAGCTGAAACTCAGTGATTATATTTTTATTGTATATAACACCAACTATGTGGTTTAAATGAGAGATTTTCTCAAGAGGTGAAAGTGTTTGAACACATGGTCCCCAGGTGATGGTGCTGTTTGGGAAGGGTGTGGAATCTTTGGGAGGCATGTATGGTGTAGTTTTGTTGGAAGAAGCGGGTCACAAAGGATGGCCTTAGAGATTTTATAGCCTGATCCCATTTCAAGTTCATTCACTGTTTAGTATTTTCAGTTGAAGATGAAACCGCTAAGCCTCCTGCTCAGGCTGTCCGCAGGCCTGTCTACTCTGTGTATGGAATGCTCCTTCAAGGACCCTAAGCTTAAATGATTACTTTCACCCTACATTGCTTCTGCGTTTTATCCCAGTAGGAGGAAAGCCAGTGATGCGGCCAGGTTAGACGTTCTCTTTGAATGATCCACTTCATGCTGTGACAGGCATCATCTTGTCCATCTCTTCAAGTCTTTTAACAGCGACCCTCCAATCTGTGTTCTCTATTTTACTTTTAAACTGAGGAAGATCCATGCGGCATCTTCTTTAAGGATCTCTATGTTGTCGATAGCTTGATTTCAAAACTTGAAATTCCATAAATGCATTTTCAATATTATTATTAATAATTATTACTGTATAGAAGCTACTCATTGTAGAACTGTCACTTGATCATGGCCTTTTGGTCTCCAAACTTGTGAGAGAATAAGATTCAAGCATTTGACCTCCTTGGTCTGGCTGTATTTTGTGATGGCAGCCTCAGCAGCTGGATGGACTCTTCCACTAGCTCTTTGTGTGTCTAACCTGTAATTCCATGCTGAACACATTCTCTCTGTCTGTGACACCAATAGCATGGTTAGATTTTTAGACTCTGCTCTTCCGAAGGATGTGCACCCATTCCTTCCTAAGACCCGCCTTCTGTCTATTTCCTGCATAATCACCATCACACACAGTCTCATGAAACCTCCCAACAAAACTGTCTTCTCAGGATAAATTTTGATGTCACAGGTCATTGAATATCTCTCTATTCCTCCTTCATTCATATAAACAGAATGAAAAATTGAAAATAATTTCCTCTTAGAAAATTCTTCACATAATAGTGACAAAATAATTGTGTATTTTCTGTTTCTGTGTTTGCCTTATTCACTGATTTTGTTGTTGTTCACATGGAAGTTCCTAGACTCTCTTCTTTGGAGGGCCTTAAGTTACAATATTGTACCCATTCTTTGATATTTTTTTGTCTATATGTTCTCTTCATCTCAAGATGTGTCATTCATAAGGAGCAACTTGCAGGAGCTTTCAGAGGCAAAAAATGGGATAATCAGACTTTTTAAACAAAAATGACAATGACGAATAACGGTATCTCTAAGTCATTAGTATTACCTAAAGGGTTAAAGGACTTGGCAGAGGTATAAAGTCAGTGGTGAACCAGCAAAAATCACTTACTATTGTTGATATCATGACAAAATTCAGTCAAAGATTCTCCACGGATTCTTGTACCAAGGATTGAATGATTGTGGGATAGACTGTAATAGCCCCGAAGCATCAGTTCATGAGTTCACTCTTAATTGCATCCAGGAAGTTTACCTTCTTAATAATAATGATGTACAATTATCTCCATCTGATAATCAAAGATAGCATCATCTACACGACAAATCATACTTTAAATGTCAAAGTCTCTTTTCTCATTTCTGATAAGTCCTCAATATTTTGTTTTTTTTTTCTCTCTTTATAAATGTAGTATCTTCTTAAATACCTTTTAAAATGATAGTTAAAATTATTTCAAGCTGTCATCTGCTTTCTTTTTTCTTTCTTTTTTTTAAACAAATATTGTTTTATCTATGAAAGTCCTGGTCTGTGTATGTGTGTGTGTGCGTGCGTGCGTGCGTGCGTGCGTGTGTGTGTGTGTGTGTTGTAGGCTTTACTTAAAAACAAGCATCTCTTGACAGCCAAGAGTGGGGAAGCAGGAAACCATGAGTACTATAGTCTAAGTGAGTTTCCTTTAGTGTAAGTACGTTTTCGTTACTTGCTGAGCTTTGGTTTAGGTGAGCAATAAAAGGTAAAGTTCATGGCTTCTTTGTAGTATTTGAGCCACCTAGTGTCTGTGGGTCTAGTTCAAGGTCCAGCCAACTCAAAAAAAGGCAAGTTGTAGTTTTCCTTCATGCTTTTCTATGTCTGTCTTAAACTGTTCCAGCATACCCTTTTCCAACAACTTTCCATCCTCCAGAAATTCTTTATTCTTCTTATCCTCAAATATTCCATCTCCAGCTCTGCTTGTGAGATTTTACAGCATTGTCCCCCTCTGCTGGACTTTATTTTAGCTGTTGTGACCACCAACCACATTAACTCAGTGGCTCACAATGTGAGTTTATTTCCTGGTCATATTGCACGAGGGTATGTAGTCAGTAGTTGTCGGGCTTGATGGTACCTGACTTGCCTGCACTCCCAGCGCCTTCCCCTCATGGTGCCCAGGGCTCATCAGCAGCCCTTATCTGAGTGAGACTCTGTTCCAATAGGGAGAAGAAAGACGCAAGAGGTCTAGTGCCAAGCTGTTCGCTTTGAGCCCATTTAAAGTCACTACTTGAAGTGTGACATTTAAATTTCCACTCATGTCCCATGAGCCAAATACAACCACTTTGCCAAGATCAAAGTAAACAGAACAGGAGAGCTAGCTAAACATACTCCATCTAGAGTGAAGTACTCCCACAGATTAACACACACACACACTAACTTCTTGTTTCATATGAAATTACTTAAATGCTTGTGACTTATTTAAATTTTTAAGCTTCTTAAATTATATATAGGTGTGTGTGTGTGTGTGTGCGTGCACACACACACGTGCATGTTATGGTAAATGAGTGGAAGGCAGAGAATAACTTGCTGAGATCGATTTTCTTCTTCCACCATGTCAGTCTTGGGGGTCGAACGTGGGTCCTCAGGCTTGCGACAAGCACCTTTACCCACCAAGCCATCTCTCCAGCCCCAGGGTTTCTTTGATTGAAAGGTGAAGATAATGGTAGTAGTAGTTCCACCAGAGCATTGTTAGAGAGAAGGAATAAGTAAATGTGGTTAGAGGGTCTGATGAGCTTGGAGCACAGAGTCAGGGCTAACTGAGTGGTCTTCATGACTTTGGCTCCAACCATGATTGACTTGAAGACACAACCATAACAACATATAAATACTTCTCTGTGGAAAATGGTCCTAGAAAAGGCATGCTCTAGTTCCAAATCAGTGTCATACTGAAGTGTGTAGGAAGGGCAGGTGCACACCCTTCCCTACAGGGCCATTCTGCTTTCCACTCCAGTGTGAGACACTCAAAGAGCAGAGGGGACTTTGCAAGTCATGGCTGCTTTCAGGATACACACTTGAAAACGATTGAAATTCAGAACTCCAGCCACTAAAAGAGGTTTTGATAATTTGATAGTTACAAACCTTAACTGTTAAACAGAGATGGCAGTCTGGCAGGGGGCAGACAGTCTTTCTACATCTGGTTTCTCTGAACTGAAAGAATCAAAGGAAAAAAGAATGTGATGATTTTTTTGCTCCGTTATTTTTGGAATGATATTATCAAATAAACATTTGGGACCTCAAAATGATTTTTCCCAGCTTGAGGTTATATTTAATTCTTTCATTTATTTCCTTTTCATTTCTTTTCTTAATGAAGTTAATTTATTGTCTAGGGACAAGTTCTCCAGCTTAGGCAAGTACTCTAACCTCCCAGTGTTTTTATGTTACAGATTCACATAATCTATCTTTGAGCTGGGAATCTGGGAAAAGTCAGATTGCTATCTGTACTTAGAACAAAACAAGAACTCATGAAGGCCATTAAAAAAATACTTGTTTCCTCCCTCATTCCTGCTTCAAAAGGAAAGTTTTCGGTTTTAAACACTCTGCTAATATTTATCTGGGATACAAAAATACTCATATATTGTGAATAAGAAACTTGACTGTAGAGTCATCCCAGACTTGAGTATTTCTGAAAAGACATGATCTTTTGAAGAGGAACAGTCAACTCTAAGTATTTAAGAAGGACAAGGTAAGCACATACTATCATCTCATTAGTTTGGGATGCCATTCTTCAAAGAAATTGTATTTTGTGGTATTTGAAACAATTGACTAAACACTGACATCTAACATGGAGGAGAGAAAACATCAGATTTGAAAGAAACAGAAGTTAAGGGAGACTTAAGACATTGCTGAAGGCTGGCAATGGTTTGCATCTGTGGACTTGTAACTACGTGTGCTGGGGAAGTAGCGATGGGATCCTGAACAACATCAGAAACTGCTCACGTATGCAAACCATGGAGTCAGCATACCAGTTCTGTGAATGCTAAGGATCGCCTGAGGAATGCAGGAGTGATGCACATGGCTCGAGCGCAGTGGGAATGAGCACCAGTGTGGTCTGTGAGCCGTTGGCGAAACTCAAGGCTTATGATGGGGCAGTGCGGTGGATCCTGGCCTGTGCACTGAACTGTCCACTTCCACGCTTCGTTCCTAGGTTCTACCATCAAATATGATAAAGTTCATGTTACGTGATTGTTACATTTTCCAATTAGCCCGTATTGTTGTGCCTGAGTTTTATTGCAAATTTGAGCCTGACTTTATAAAAAGAAAAACTTGAAAATATGTATGTACCCAGGTTTTTATCTAATTAATGCTTAGATTGTGTCATCCAACGTGTGTATGTGTGCATGCTCGCATGTGTGTGTGTCTATGTGTGCATGTGTGTGTTTCTGGGTGAGCTTAGTCTGTCCCATGCGTTTAAACCATCTGAGTTAGAACAGTGCTATCTTCACACTTTCTAAGAGACACTAGCCTCTTCCCCAACTTTAAAACTTCCCCTCAGGTTACAGGAAGAGGAAAACACCTTTGAGTGGGCTGTCGATATCTGGTAATTTGTAGGGTCTTGAAGCAATTCCATTAGCCTCGCAGCAGCATAATTGACTGCAGGCAGCGGTCCCTCACTGCATAGCTATGCATCCCACAGTCAAATGTGCATGGGGTGGGGGAGGTTCTGGCAGCTTTTATGGAGGA
This sequence comes from Ellobius talpinus, assembly GCA_001685095.1. Classification (NCBI taxonomy): domain Eukaryota; kingdom Metazoa; phylum Chordata; class Mammalia; order Rodentia; family Cricetidae; genus Ellobius; species Ellobius talpinus. Next base: position 19,568 of record LOJH01016790.1, read on the forward strand.
TGAAGTGTCTCAGCTGCACTTGTTTTAGCGCCATGCTCAGGATGCCCTCAAAGACCAGATTTCTGTCTTGGAGGCGAAGGATGTGGACCATCAAATGAGGCAGAGCTACTGTTCTTTAAGGATGCAGAATGCAATGTGATTCTTGGAATGAAATAAACCAAAAGGAGCTTCTGGGTTTGTTTTATTTTACTCTGCCTCCTTGGGAGAAAGCCTGCTCTACTGCATGTCACAGACTAGGAAAGAGGCAATGTGCTTATGCTCACAGAGTTCATGGACACAGGCTCAGGCAGCAGTCACTGGAGATAAGTATTTATCAATAGGCTTGGAAGTGCACAATAAAGCAAAAGCAATGTCTGCTCATGGCAAGCAGGAGAATGACCTTCCCATGCTCTGTTTGTGGAATTACAAACTGGAGCTAAAAGGTTAGAGACTACCCAAATGGATAACCACACACTTATAGACTCCCAGAGACTCCATGTAAACATTTTAATGGAGAGCCATTATCATCCCAATGACTAAGGATACAAAAACAGGGGTACCTATTGGAATATAATTTATAGATAATGATGAATTGGCAACAGTGTGAATGTCCATCCCTAGGAAGTAAGCAACTGAAAAGTTTGGGACTGGGGAGGTGACTTACCTAGTAAAATGATTGCCACGGAAGCATGAAAGTCAGAGTCCAGAATTCTGACACCCACCTGGAAGCTAGGTACATTCTCAGGTAACTCTAACTCAAGAGCTGGGGAAGCAGAGGTGATCCTTGGAGTTTACTGGACAGCCATGTGAGCCAAATTAGTGAACTCTGGGCTCAATGGAGACTCGTCTCGAAAACTAAGGTGGAGAGTGGTTGAGAACAACACTGGACATCACCCTTTGTCTTCCACATGCATAAACATATACATGCATGTATACAATAGATGAATGAGTGCATATTTATCATAAAATAAGGTTGGAATTCTGACAAGTCTCTGTGGTCACTCCTTACTGCAAACTTTACCTTCCTCTGTTTTGGGGGGAACACTCCCTGTAGCTGCTCTCATCCTACTTAGTACTTTACATAGGGTAGAGGAGGGGTCATTGGTAGTATATATTAGATGTCTGGAGAATGGACAAGTAGTGAACTCTGTCATAGTTTTTCTGGCCCCACAGCATCTCAGGGGAGAAAAAGAAACCCCCGGAAATCTGAAGACCCCTGCAGGAAGTACACAGACTCAAAACTATTTCCGTACTAATAAGGACAGCTTTTACTTACCGTCTTTGCTCTTACACTTTCAAAACATTAGGTGGGGGTTTCCAGAAGATTTGAGACTTGGGATATTGTCATGAATTGAATGCAGAATCAGATAAGAGAGTCCAGCTGTGCTCTTGTAAGCCAAGCCTTAAGGAGATTTATGGAAGCAGTGCCACGCCGTTCTTCTCAGAAAAAGTGTTTTGCATTCGGAAAATACAGTGTTTGAAACAAAAGTCTGGGGCTTACATTAATTGTATTTGTTTCTGCTGTTTAAAATTATTTAACAAATACTTTTAAATACTCTTTTAATAGATGGCTATAAGCCAAGTAAACAAAAGTTTTTTGGAGTCTCAATATTAAAAGTATTCATTTATTTTATGTATGTATATGAATGTGTGCTTGTGTGAACTTATGTGCACATTCCTGCAGGTTTCCTGGGAGAGCCAGAAGAGGGCACCAGATCTACTGAACTCCGGGAGGTACAGGCATGGTGGTACCACTTGACATGGGTGCTGGGACCTTTGCAACAACAGTGAGCATTATTAACTGCTGAGTCATCTCTCTAGTCCCCCAGTGAATAGTCTTTGAGGATGCCATGTATGTGCATATGCATTACAATGATTCTCAATAGATTATTTTTTAAGTGTGTAGTAGCTGTCCTGAGGCAGTGGGGTCTGAGGAACTACTGGTCTACAAGATTCTGAAGTGTGATTGTAGAACGTAGACAGATCACTCAGCCCTCCTTATGGGGAAGAACAGCTTTGCCAGACTAATCCAGCATTCTTGGCTGAAAAGTCCATGAGTCAGACCAAATTAAAGTATCAAGTTAAGGTAAAACTTATACTGACAGATGGAGTTTTCTATCTGAAAGAGCAGCTTGAAAGGATAATTTTTATCCAGAAGTTATTCAGTAACTGCTTTTTAATTAATAAATTAATTTTGAGATGAGGGTTGTCTTGAACTCACAGATCTCTAGTTGCCTGCTTTTGCCTCTCAAGTGCCGAGTTAAAGGCTTGTGGTAGAATTAGGACATCAATAAAAATTTTAAATATGCACAGCTTAATTCAAATATTATAATAAATAACAGAATAAAACATCATAAACTGATATTTATTCATTCATCAGTCTTTGTTTCTTTGTAAATTTCCAAGGAAATCAAATCCTGGGATATTTGGGTTTGGCAAAGAGCCTGACTGTAATCACACATTAGTAGTGATGGTAGTCCATTTACTATATAATCGATTTACTTGGTCATGCCATACTGACAACAGGAGCACTGAATCCATCAGTATGGATTAAGTAACAAACAACTCCATTTCTCATTTTTATATTTTATATTTTCCTTCAGGTTGTCTGTTCACTCTTTGGAAATAGTTGGAGGCACTCCTCTGTGTATTCTTGTACACCACGATCTCAACATGCATCATCACACACTGGGGAAGGGAGTTGGAGTGTCAGTCACTAGCAATTCCTACAGTTATTTTCTGGAAGGGACAGACATCTTTTAACCAGTTCTATGGTCTTACTGTCACTGGGAACCCATTCAGTCCTCACCTAGGCTCTTAGTCCTCCACATTACACCCAGGGAAGCCAAAGGAGATACACAGAGCACAGCGCAGAAGACAGAGTTTACTATAAAGTGGTGTTCCATGATGGTGGATGGTGGATGATGGCCAGAGTGACCACTGTGGAGGAAATGTTCTCAGGGGATAAAAGTGGCAATGGCCAGAAAAGACCCTGGTGCCAGCTCACATTTTTAGGTAGGCTTTGTACTGCCTCTTAAAGTCACAAGAAGCATTTTTCTGAGGGTAGTTTCTTGTCTAGTTGGT
>LOJH01016791.1:825-20997 GCA_001685095.1 Ellobius talpinus
CCATTCTTCTCTACACATCTGGCTTTGATCTGCCATCTTCCCTTCCAATTCTGTGAGTCTACTTTTAAAAAAGCATCTTCCTATGAACCTTCCTTTCTCTAGTATTTCTGGATCCACTCTGAGCTTTGTAGATTCTTCTGCCATAGCCTCATCTCCCCTCAGAACCTCCATGAGTCTTTCAGGCTCCTGTGAGCTACTCAGAGGTGGTGAGTGCTGGCTTCATTCACAGCCTTGTTTCAGGTTTTTATCCTCTTGGCTATGACTTGTTCCTGGATCTGGTTCTGCAGCCTTGTGTTGTGGGAAATCCTTCTGTATATGTGTTGCTTTTGTTGGTTAGTGAATAAAGAAGCTACCTTGGCCTGTGATAGGGCAGAGCAGAGCTAGGTGGGGGCAGGAGGGGAACTAAACTGAATTCTTGGAGAAAGAAAGAAGGTGGAGTCAAGGAGAAGTCATGTAGCCCCACCAGAGACAGATGCCAGATGCCGGACAGAATCCAGTAAGCCACAGCCGTGTGGTGATACACAGATTAATAGAAATGGGTTAACCAAAAATATAAGCGCTAACTAGCAATACACTTAAGTGGTTGACTAACAGTGATTTAAATAATATAGCTTCTGTGTGATTATTTCAAGTCTGGGAAGCCAAGAACAAACAAGCAGTGTCCCACAACAGCTCTGGCTTCTCCACCTGCTCCAGAGGCTTGTAGATGGAGTAGATGGTGGAGTGTACCTACTCACTGCACTGAATCTGGGCCCAGATGAGAGTGGAATTGGTCAGTCTACCCTAGTGAGGCAGGTCCTCAGGGTAGCTGCCTGTATGCCATATGTTCTTTTTAAATTGTTATTACTTTCAACCTACTGAGTCTAATTAGTCTTGTAGATGTAGCAGTCATCCACTGAGGCATGGGCAGCCTACCAGTAGCCATCTGTCCCATTCCTCCACAGCCATCAACTTCCAATAGCTCCCTAGCTAGAGGTGAGGCCTGCTGTGGAATCATCCTTCTGTACACTGTGAATATATATTACTGGCAAGGGAAGTCCTCCTGTATGTCTGTTGCTTTTATTGGTTAATACATAAAAAAAGCTGCCTTGGCCTGTGATAGGGCAGAGTAGAGCTAGGCAGGGAGGGTGGGGGGAGGAGAAATAAACTGAATGCTGGGAGAGAAAAAAAGCATAGTCAAGGAGAAGCCATGTAGCCCTGCAATACGCTTAAGTGATTAACCAAGCAGTGATTTAAATAATACAGTTTCCGAGTGGTTATTTCGAATCTGGGCTGCCAGGAACAAGGAAGCGGCCTCCTACTTCATATTACTCTCATTGGTTAATAAAAAACTGACTGGCTAGTAGCCAGGCAGGATGTATTCTATTAGCCCGACAGCCAAACTGAGAATGCTGGGAGAAAAAAAGGGCAGAGTCAGTGAAGTCTCTGGGAGATACAAAGGGAGGAAGATATGCTGGAGGACAGGTAAAATCATGAGTCATGTGGCAATAAATAGATTAATAGAAGTGGGCTGATTTAAGTTGTAAGAGCTAGTTAGTAATAAGCCTGAGCCATGGCCTGAGCATTTATAATAATATTAAGTTTCTGAGTGACTATTTGAGAGTGACTGTAGCACAGGAAAATTCTGCCTACAAGATGTAAGTAGCCCCTCAGCTATCCAAGCTAAAATTTTCATTGACTTGATCTTGTTCAGGTAAGTACAGCTCTTATGAGTGTATATATGTAGTCACCATGTCATGTGTATAAGATGGTATTTGAAAGCTTTCTTCCAACCCGATCCTCCTCTTACATTCATTCTGCCCCCTCTGCCACAAAGTTTCCTGGGTATTGAAGGAGGGCAGAAGTAGTTTTCTTAACTATGACGGAGAGCCTAATGTCTTCATTAACTACTGCTCACAACAACAAACTTCTCTGACCAAGGTTGAGAAAAGCATAAGTCTATAGTTAGAAACATAAATATTTAGAAGGCAGTTTGATAATTTGACTTTTTAGCAAAGCAACATTAGTTCCCTATTCCCCAGGCCTCCTAGACATAGGTTTTGACTCTTTTTACAAAGTCAACCATGAATTCCCCACTATGGAATTCCCTCCATCAAAGCACACCCCAAATTCAGTCAAGATAACAAGTGGTTACCTCGAAAGTCTTGCCATTATTACAATAGTGGGCACATTTTGCCAATCCATATTGTAGCACACAGGGACCACCAGCAGCCTGCATAACACCTGGCAGCACTGTGAAAATTAGTCAGTAGGAAGAGTTTCCTGGTCAGTTCAAGGCTCCTCTCTCTATAATCAAGGTGTATTGCATCTTTAGCATAGGGCCTTATCCTGTAGATTTGATTAGCAACCAAGAGCAACAGCTTGTATTGTTTTGGTAGCCTCTCATGCCTTTCTGACCAATAGCTTATAGGACAAGAACCCATGTGTAGGAGGAGAGAGCAGTTTGTTGGTTCCCGGCCACTTAGCCCCAAAATAATCACACAGTATCTGTACTAATTAAATCCCTGCTTGGTCCATTAGTTCTAACTTCTTATTGGATAACTCTTAGATATAAATTTAGCCCATCTCCATTAATCTGTGTATCACCACGAGGCAGTGGCTTACCAAGTAATGCTCCAGTGTCTGTCTCCAGCAGGGCTACATGGCTTCTCTCTGACTCTTCCTCCTTTCTCCCAGCATTCCATTAAGTTTTCCCTGCCTACCTAAATTCTGTTCTATCAACAGGCCAAGGCAGTTTCTTTATTCACCAATGGTATTCATAGCACACAGAGGGAAATCCACATCACCCATGTCTGGCAATGAGATCTTCATTTAATGGCCCATGCCTTCTAGGATGAACATTATTCTCCATATAGTGCCACTGTTCAAACTCCTTTTACTAAAAAAATTGTATTTTAAGTTACATTACAAACTAGTGGGTTCCATAAGGCTTTGTCATACATCCTTAATTTGAACTTACTCCCTTCTAAACCCCATCCTTCCCTGCATCCCCTCTCTCCATTTTCCATCTCCTGTCCTCATACCTGATTAGATTTTCAGTGATTCTTAAAATTTCTTAATAGTAATTTTGTATTTTAATAGTGCATGGGATGCTATTTTCAGAAATGACTAATTATTATCAGAAAGATGATGTAGAGAAAAGCATGTGAAGTCAAGGCCAATATGAAGGTAGGTAACCTTCTTTACAATTGTGGATAATTTGAAGGCCATCGCATCTCTTTTTTAGTGTCATGTTCTGCATAGTTCTGAAGGTCACTTCTGACACTGCACTCTGAAGGCAGGAGTTGGGAGCAGCTGTCACTAAATTTAAACTCTGGAAAAATTTAAATACAAAGAACCTCATGAATTAGATATGCCACAAATATTGTATGTTGAGAAATTGTACTCATTAGACACAGGTGTCCCCATTACCAGCCTTAGTTCCACTCAAGAGTTATAGGGTCGTGGATATAAATGTCACTATAGTCTGAATGATTCTGACACTTTTCCCTTTATATTAAGTGCATACTGGCTTGGATCCATTCTGACATTTGACGTTTTCTGCTATGGGAGCCCAAAATAATATCTGTCATAGCAACAGGAAGTCCTAGAGCTTGACCTTTAGTTACCACAGGAAGACGATTATGCTATAACAGTACTCTGAAAAAAGATAGTATACTTAGAAACTAATAAGTCTGTCAGTCACAAGGAACATGCTTGAGGCAAAGGCATTGTAGCAGTCAATTTTCCATGACAGTGACAAAATGGGAGAACCAAAAGAGGGAAGTCTACAGCCAATCACCTCCCTTTCTCCAATGACAACCCGCCTCTAAAAGTTTAATTATCTCTCAATAGCACCACCTGCAGACAACTGAGCCACAAATATGTGAACCTTAGGGGGCGCTATAGCAGTCATAGTCCTTAAAGAACTATAAGAAGCTCTTATAAAAGCTACCTGTGATAAATATGTAAAACTATGTCAATTTACCAAATACCTTACCACTTTACATACCCCACAAACATAACAGGATAGGGAAAATAAGTGGGCATGCATTTTGCTTGTGTCCAGAGCTTTGTTGGGTAACTCACTTAGCAAACAAACCTCCTTGCTTAGTCAAGAATGTCTCACATGTATAAGTGAGAACAGAGGACCAGGGGGAGTCTAACAGCTCTATATACAGAGTTTCAAACAAGCTTCCTGTCTCCTACCCTCCTTTACCCCCACCATCAAATACATATAGTTTCACCCATTGACAAGTACTGTTGATTAATCAGGCAACAATTAGTAATGTCTTTCTCACCTGTCAGTTACTTGGAAAAAACATTCTTTTTCCTGATTGCATGGATTTGCTATGACTGTCATAATAATACTCACCCACACCTAGTGGCTTAAACAACAGAAATATATTGTCAAAGACTTCAGAAATCCAGAAGTCTGAGGTCAAGATTTGGCAGGGTTTGTTCCTTCTAGAGGCTGAAAAGAGAACTATTCCAAGCCTCTTTCCCAGCCATCTTCACCATTTTTGACATGAAGAACAATAACTCTGATCCTCAGCCCTCATGCCCACACAGCATTTTCCTGTGTCTTTGTCCTGTTTCAAATGTTCTAATTATAACGATATGGTCATACTGGTCTAGGGCCAACTCTGTCAACTTCATCTCTATTTAATTTCTTGGAAAGACCTTAACTCCAAATAAAGTCATATTTGGAAGTACTGGCCATTACAATTTCAGCATGTGAATTTAGAAGAGAGATTATAGTATGGGGGCAGGGGTGGGCATCACCAGGAGTAAGGATGGAATAAGGCTAATGATCAACTCTGAGTGTGATGACATTTTAAATAGGACCTTACCTGCTTTATACAAATTATCTCTTACCTCAGGCTTGACCAGTTTGTGATTTATTTCCTCCATGGTTGACCAAATCATATTATCTTCTTCCAAATAGAAGCAAATGCATGTGCTCTCTCCTTGATCCCCCCTGAAATAAATAGTTAAATTTGAGTGTTCTCTGGTTCTTTCGGCTACCTCCTGGTTCTCTGACTAACAAACAGTGCTCTCAGCAAAGAAGCTGCCTCACCCGCTAGATTCCTAGTCCCAGACCTGTGTCAGAAAAGAAGCATCAGTTTTTACCAAAGAATTGCTACTCTGCTCTCCAAAGTCATCGTTAGGTTTAACAATTACCTTCCTCAGAAGGATGGGTAATAGTTTATTGTCGTCCTGGTCCCAGCAGAATCATTGTTAAGAACAGTCATCTATCTAGAACATTCGATTCTTCATCAAGTCCAACTCTGGCATCTTTTCAGTGTCTTAAATAGCTTGCATTATCTTAATCATATGTGTGAAATTTTCTTTAATAAGATGTTTAGTATTCATTGAAGTGATTCAGTCCTATAATTCTGATGATATTGTAGTTTAGTGGATGTGTATGTATGTATGTACATATGTATGTATGTACATATGTATGTATGTACGTACGTAAAGAGAAACAACACTTAACAATAGCTCTAAAACAAAGATAACATGTAGAGGGGAGTTACAAAGATGCCAACTTGTTGCTGTGTTATAAGGAAGAAATATAGTTTCAATAAAGCACCAGTATACAATGGTGAAAGCTAGAATGTAGTGTCTACAAACCAGATAGTTTAAGTCCATTTCTCTTTTCTTCCCCCTTTGTCCTCTTTTTTAATGCCTCTTCGTCTCATTCTGCCTTACTTTAATTTTCATTGTCTTTGCATAAGAATGTAACTTCTTTGTGGCCTCTGATGAATCAATCATGATCCAGTGGGTGGCACGCATGAAGTTCTCAAAGAATTAATGAAAATATATTTTCAGAAGAATATAGCAACCTTGGTGGAGAGGCTTTGCCTTGCATTGTTCATTGCATATAATCTAATGCCTAGAACTGTCACTGTTAATACACTCATCACAGAAGCAATGAAAAGAATACTTGAAAGAATAGCAAATTCGAAAGAACAGAAGTGAAAATATTTTTCTTTTCAAAGATCACAAATGGTTCTACTATCCAAAGCCAACCACTGTCAATATTGAATGGGATCCTTTTCTTTTTCTTTCATGTGTGTGCCCATGGAGAGGTGAGGAGACACTGGGGATTGAATCCAAGATTTATGCTACAAATAAAGCATTCCTCTGGTGACCTACATACTCCCAACCCTTTTAACTGTGTTTTATTGTTGTTGTTGTTGTTGTTGTTTGTTGTTGTAGCTGTGATCTGGACTGTTTTGTTGTTTCATTTTATTTGTTTTGAGGGAGAGATTCCAAAGATAAGCTTTAAATTACCCAAACTGGCCTTGAATTTAACCTGTAGTCCAAGTAGGCCTTTATCTTTCAAGTAGCAAGGATTACAGGTGTGTTCAATCACATCTGGCCAGGATCCTTTTCTCCACAGATATGTAACACATGTGCTTCAATACACCCATAATTCTCTTCAAAAACGGTAGTATAAATTACAATGTGATATGTGCTATTGTTACACCGGTATCACATGGGAACCCTCAAAGACCATCACAGGGCCGGCATCTGATGCAAACACTGAGTTTATTGTTTACCAGTTAGCTAATTGGAACTATAATCCAACACACTACCACAGCAGGTGGGGGAAAGCGACCCCGAGGCTTCAGGGTAAGGGGATTTTAAAGGAGAAACTGCAAGCAGGGTGGCACAAGCCTTGGCATTTCGGGATTGGGTAAAAGTATACAACTTTTAAATTCGTTGATTGGGGTATAGAGGAATTTCGAAACAGCCATTAATCAGATACCTACAAGGACATTTGAAGCAAGCAGATGTAAACAGATGTTTGGACACCTTAGTAGGTCACTTTGATCAGGGCTGGCACAGTTTCTTGGGAATGTTTTTGACTGCTGGGCTGCATTCACTCCCCTACTTAGGTCCTGTCTAAAATGGGGTTCTTTCTCAAAATGAACTTTTCTTCACTATGACTGAACAAAATGTTATGGAAGAAAAAATATAAATGAGTTCTAGCTAGCAGGATTAGGAAGTGTAATGAAAGCTGGGTTTAAAATATGACCAAAATTTGATAGTTATATGAAATATCAAAGGAAATTTCAAATTATGATGCTATATACTGTTTACTCTTATTAAGAACCAATATAATTAAACATGAGCATCATTTTAAAGTAGGGGATGTCAAAGGCTGTAATACCCATTCCAATCTGTGACATATTGGCTTTCTTCTACCATGGAGTATAGACTAACATCAAGTAAGTCTCCAGAAGCCATGCAAAAGCCAGCCATGACTGAGAAAGGATAGTGGAAGACACCAAGAACTCACATGCCAACCAGTCTAACCAAAATGTCAAGTTCCAGGTTTAGAGAAAAAGCCTGTCTCAGAAACTAGAGAGTGATAGAAGACACTTGCTATCTTCTTCTGGCACACACACACTTACACACAGAGGGGTGGGTTAAAAACTTCTGATTTTCTACCCAATTCATTATTAGGTTGTGTGGTTATCCTACTTTATCATCAGTTTTTTTGTGAAAGTTTAAAAACACAAAACTACATGATTTTTCTTATATGTTTGGCTGCTTAGCACTCTATGAGTCAACAAGAAATCTTTCATGAAAATTGAGGGAGAAAGGCTTTTAAACACAAAATAGATCATCAATAATGACCTCTCTTAGGAAATTATGACATTACAGTAACTATCTTTTTAAAGGAATTCCACATACATATGAAATGCCTATATGTCCTTGCCATTGTTTAGATTTTATTCTGTGCCTTCATGTGACTGTTCGCACAGGAGCACTCCAACACCAGACTACAAATAGGGTCGGCTGAATGTGTTCTATTTTGGTGCATCAGGAGGAGGCAGCAATGTCCCAGTTTAGTCAATTCCGTTTTTCTGTTTTGCAGGTCACATACCAGTCCTTCAGTTCGTGAAGTTTCTCGCTATTTCTGGGATAAAAGCTTCTCTTGCCTATAGAGCACTTCAACCATGTCAAGTCTGGTAGGAGAGAGCAGAGGGGGCCAATTCCTCTGCTGGATGTCATGAGCAAGACGGTGTGAAACTGCCAAGCTTGAAGACGCAAGGGAAATACCCCAATTAAAGATCAGTGGAAAAGCAAAGGCCAGCAACACTATGTTTGTGTGTGGAAAGGAAAGAGCTTCGGTGTGGCCAGTGTCACAGAAGAAAGGGCATGGGCAAAGAGGTTCAAAGGGGGCTTCTTGACACTAAGGAGATGGTGGACAGCAGGATAGGGTAAGAAATTACAAATCCTTGAACTGCACTTGAAGCACTCCACCAATGAAAGACACTGGAGTATTTAGACAGGAAGGAAGGAAGCGGAGACTTTTTTGGGGGGAGGTTTGAGACAGAGTTTCTCAGCCCTCACTGTCCTTGTAGATGGCCTCAGACTCACAGAGATCCACCTGCCTCTGCCTCCCGAGTGCTGGGATTAAAGGGGAGACTTCTTATCTAAACAATATTTCCATTTTCCAATATTCAATAGCCTGTTCAAGTAATTATGCTTCACCCGCACCCACAATGCCTCTCTTCCCCTCCTTCCTCCTTCAGAAGCATCTCTTTTCCCTTCCTAATTATTACAGTAATGTAAGAAACTGGCGAAAAAGTTCAATCTAATAATGTTGACACTGTGTATGACAAATGGCCCATGGGAAGATCCAGAAAAAACAGCAGTAGTGACCAAGGTCCCTGCACTGGGATGATGTAAATAAGTAGGACATCTTAGGATCCCAAAGCCATAAGCAGTAGCCCTGGGTGTCCTCTTGAATTGGACAAATGGTTGTATTCGTCACGATTCCCTAGAGGAAAAGAATATATAGATGAATGTATAGATATACAGAATTGTTTAGTTTATGCTAAAATAGCAGCAACAGCTGAATCATACCTGAAAAGCAGAGCACCTCAGCCCTGGAGGACGAAGGGCTCAGCAGTCTCCAAATGGCTCTAAAACCCTGAACGGTTCCTGGAGAGCTGCTGGCCCCTTAGTTCATATGGAGGTTTAGAAACACTGGTCCTGATGTCTGTGAAAGAATCGGCAGGAGCAACAACAGAGTAGCTCAACTCCACAGCAAGGGGGAAGGCCAAATGAGCAAAAGGCAAGAGATCTTCCTTCTGCCATGCAAAGGGTGTTGGGCCTTTTAGCCTTTTAATAGTTTTTTTATAGAATCTCATAATTGAGTACCCCCTTTCACTCCAATCCCCCCTCTTTCCCCTCACAAATTCATTATCTCATTTTAAAAATTATTATTGTTTATTTTTATATACCTGTGTGAATAGATGTATATATATTTCTTCTCCAAGGATGAATACCCACATAAGTCATCCAATCCCATATGGTCAGTCCTGGACATATATATAAGAAGCCTAAATGGAGTCAGTCAGAATCCTGCCTGGAGGAGACAAATTCTCAGCACTCCCTGACCTCCTGTGCCTGTCACCACTGAAATACTGAGTGGTGTTGCTCATGGGTGTGTTTTCCCTGCGGTGTCTAAGGGATGCAGTCTACCTAAGGTACCCTGGGCCTCAGGGTCGTGTAATCTCCCTTCTCACTCTTCCCTGGCTTTTCCTGTGCCTTAGGTTTGGTGGCTGCATTGCAGATAAATCATTTAGGGTTGGGTACTCCATAGTCACTTGTCCTTTACATTTCGATAAATTGTAGATCTTTGAAATAGTCTCCACATGTACCAAAATTAAGCTTCTTTGATGAAGGGTGAGAGCTATATTTATCTGTGAGTGTGAAAATAGGTATTTTAAAAATCAGGTATTATGTTGGCTTAGTAAAATGGCAGTAGATGGTTCTCCTTCCATGTCTATGACCTCTCCAGCCATGGGTAGCTAGCTAGGTTTGCAGTATCAGGAATAATTTATGTCCTGTTAAGCAGATCCTAAGTCCAGTCAAACAGTTGTTGGTAATCCCTGAGATAAAAGTATCACAATTTTACCATTGTAGGCATCTTGCCAGTCCAGTCATGGTGATTCATAGGCTTTCCAATTGGGTAGGACTGACAGTTTCTCCTCTCCTTTAGTGACTTGCATAGCATCTCTGGTGCCTTGAGAGCCACTCCTCAGATAGGAGGCTTCCAGGTCAACTTCAGTTTAATCCCCCCAAGTCCCGTGTCCCAAGTACATCGTATCTTCCTAACTGCTGCCCTATGATATTTGACAAATATGCTAAAAACATGCATTGGAGAAAAGACAGCATCTTCAACAAATAGTGCTGGAACAGCAGAATATTCATGTGTACATGAATGAAATTAAGTTTATCATCCTCGCACAAAAATCAGTGTCAAATAGACTTTTGAAAAAACTCAATGAAAAACCAAATGCTGAAACTGCTATAAGACAAGAGTCCATGTGCTGCAGGATGTTGGCGCAGAGAATGACACATTCTTCTGCACAGCAAAGGAAATAAGCAATCAAGTGTAAAGGAAGTCCACAGAGTGAGAGAGACTCTTTGCTAGCTAGACATTTGACAGAGGATTACTACCCAGAATATATAATGAACTCAAAACACCAAGTCAAAAAAAGCAAATTGCCCAATATTACAAATCAACAGGCTGGAGACATGGCTCAGCAGTTAAGAGCACTAGCTGCTCTTCCATAGGTCCTGAGTTCAATTCCCAGCAACCANAGCAACCACATGGTGACTCACAACCATCTATAATGAGATCTGGTGCCCTCTTCTTGCCTGTAGGCATACAAGTAGGCAGAACACTGCATGCACAATAAATACAATTTCAAAATAATAAAAAAGGAAAAAAGAAATTAGCTAGTACATTGGTTAACTTTCTGTCAACATGACACAAGCTAGGGTCATCTAGGAAGAGGAACCTCAATCAAGAAAATGTCTCTACCAGATAGTTGGTAAGCAAGTCTGCAAAAACATTTTCTTGATTGATTATTAGTGTGGGAAGACCTAACCATTCCTGGATGGGTGAACCTGGCTTGTATAGGAAAGTGGGCTGAACAAGTCATAGAGAGCAAGCCAGTAAACAGCATTCCTCCACAGTCTCTACTTCAGTTCTTACCTTGAGTTCTTACCCTGACTTCTCTAAATATGGCCTGAAAACTTCCTACCTAAGTTGCTTTCGGCCTTGATGTTATAGAACCCTAAACTAGATCAGATATGAATCTAAATAGAAAGTTCTCAAAAAAAAGTTATAAAAGTGGCCAACAAAGCTCTCAAAAAGTTTTCAGCACCCCGACCAATTATGGAAATGCAGATGAAAACTGCTTTGAGATTTCATCATACCCCACTCAGAATGGCTACGACCAAGAAGAAAGCTGACAAGGAATGCTGATGCGGATGTGGGGAAGGGTCGCTATCATTCGTCATTGGTGGGAGTGCAAACTGGTCCAAACAATTTGGACGTCAATGTGAAGAATTCTCAAGAATCTAAAAACAATCTACTGTATGGCCCAGATTTACCACTCATTGGCATATCTGTAGGCCCACATTTCTACATGGTATGGCAACCAGAATCTCAGGGCACAGTTTACACCTGCCGCACAGGAGGTGGTCACCTAGCCTGCTGCCATCCCTAATAAAAGGTCAGGATGTTGTTCTGCTTCTTCCTTGTAATTTGGAAGATGCTTGAAAAGAGATGTTAATTTGGCCTACATGACAGAGCAGGAACATAGAAAAGACATGACAGAGCAGGCATAGGTAGATGTGTGGACATGACCACAGCCATTTACCTGGTTACCTAGAGAACAGAATGCTAATGAATTTCCCCTTCCGTTTACATTTTGATATATAAGACAATTTGGATAATAAACGCAGAGGATTTTCAGAATGTGAACTCAGGATTTCATGAGGGATCCCCCCAAAATTCCCTCCCGATAAAGCCATGTGGGTGTGTCTTTATTCCCATGCCTCCCCTCTGGTCCAGAAGAATAATTTAGGGTCCGGGTTGGCACCAGACCTCAACACATATCCCCCCAAAAATTCAGCATTCTACTTCATAAATACTTGCTCAGTCATGTTTGTTGCCTTTCTATTTGTAAATAAAAATATCTAGGATGTGAAAATAGCTTATTGTCCTTCAGCTGATGAATGGATAATAATAATGTGGCACATATACACAATGGAATTCTATTCACTTTAAGAAAAAAAAACAGATCATGAGATTTCCAGGTAAATGAATTGAACTAAAACACATTATACTGGGTGATGCAATGCAGAACCAGAGACAAAGTAATACATTATATATTTGTGTTTCTTAGATACTAGTTTTTAGATGTGAGTATATGTGCTAAATTAACCACAGAAACAAGAAAGGATAGAATAACTTGGTGTGAGGGAATCTAGAGTGGGGAATGGGAGGACATAGATTCTCTAAAGGGATAGAACATGTAGATCACCTCTCCCATCTACGCTCAGGTGCTGACTGGAGAGGCCTCATGTAGGCAACTGCAGCAGGTATGAGTTCTTGTCTTACATTTCTACTTCCTTGTCTGAAGTGTTGTGATGCTAAGGGTATTGAGAAAAATGTCCCATTTAGAGCTGAGCAATCATACTAGATAAAAAATTCTGCTGCTTTGTGCACAATTGTTTGTCTTTACATATAACTCTGAGACTGGAAGTTTCGTCAAAAGGCAGTTCTTCAAACTATCTTGCATACACAATGTCCTTAAATGAGCACTGGTAGAAGTTTATACATATCATTTCCTTATATAATCCATGACATATACCTTGTTGATAAATTGTAGACAAGTTTTCTGTGTTCATTTGATGTTTGTCCTGTGATTCTAAAGGCAATGTGATGGTTGCTTTTCATGCCAACTTATGCAAAAAAATAGAGGAAGAAATAAAAAAGGAGGAAGAGGAGGAAGAGTACATGAGGTTGGGAGGGAGTCATGTTGGAAGTGTTGGAGAAAGTTAGAGAGGAAAGTGGAGATGGATAGATCATTTTATACATGTATGAAATTATCAAGAATATAGATTTACTATGTGAAGCAACACTGGGAGACACTCAGGCTAGCTCACAAAGAGAGAATCCAAGCCTTACACAAAATCTCATAAACAGGGCTAGAGAGATGCTCCTGCAACTTACTGCTCCTGCACCTACAGTGGGTGACTCACTACCATCTGCATGTCCAGTTCCAGGAAACTCAGCACTCTCCTGGCCTCTGTGGATGTGCACACAGTGTACCTGCATGAACACAGGCACTCACACATGCACACAAAGTAAATAAATCTTATTATTTTAACAAACACATTTGCATTGGTATTATTATAAACACGGTATCAAAAATCAACAGTAAGTTAATGTCCTTTTCTATTACATTCTTATCCAAGAATCTAAAATAAAACAATACATAGATAATCATGTTTCTATGAGATGAACCATGCCTATAAACATATATGTGTAAAAGTCAATTATGAGTATAGTCTACCAATATATGTCTGTAAACACACATATATGTGTGTAAATATCAAGTATAAGTAGGATATGTATCTTTATGTGCATGTATATATATATATATATATATATATATACACACATATGACACATGAATACATTCACTCACGTACCCAAGACTCAGGGCACTTTTGTATTAATAAATATTCAGTATATTATATGATAACTTAAAGATTAAAGTCATCATTATTTAATGATCATTCATAAATGTTGGACTCAATAAAGTCCAATATCACAAAATTAAACTTAATCACCTTTTTTAAAATAACAAATATTTCAACTAAGAATCTTTAATCCATACTAGTAAGCAATAAATGTAAGTTGAAACACACAATGGGATTACATATTTCATCCAGAAGTTTGTAGAAATGTTCAAATTTAATAGTCAATGTTAATGAGGAGTGCAGGAAAAAGAAGATTATCCATTGTTGGCATCTAACACCATAGAAACGGCTATCAGCGACCTTAAAATATGTCTAGCTCTCAACCCAAAGTTTCACTCTTCATCTAGTGCCACCCAAATTAGCCACTGAGTGTGGTGAATTTGCATGTATAATCATATTACTCCCGATACTTATTGTAAAAGCAAAATCCTAGAAGCAATACAAATATTCAAATTAGAAACTCATTAATTATCTAATAACAGCATATGAAAGACCATTCCACTGTCTAAGATACTACCAGGGATAATGAGTTAATAATGTATTCATTTTCTTCTTAGAGCTCTTGATTTTCAAATTTCCTAAAATTATTTTTTAATGAGTTTAACTTTCTCATTAAGTTAAGTGTTATTTTTATAAAATATCACGGCAAAAAATGAAGAAATTTGAGCATGAATAAAGTTCAGCGAAGCAGTTCTAAGAGGAGAGATTTCATGGATTAAAAAAAGTGCTTTGAGCTCACAGCAGGAATAGCAGAGTGGACACAAGAAAGAAGGTCTGATTTCCAAGTAAACAATATGCATTTGCCTCCCTTCATATACTTGCTCAGTAATGCAGAAAACCATCAAGTGTTTCTTATTTTTTGTTACAATATTCTCTTCAGTGTGGTGAGCAATAAACATCACAACTGTTGTCAAGAACACAATAGAACTGTGCACCAAAAGATCAGTTCTTGGATAAGCAGAGAGAGATACTGTGTTTTGGCTTCAGCATCTGTAATGATAACACAAATTATGTGTAATTATTTTTGAAACACATAAATATCTGAAAAGGGGATTTTTTTACTTTTTATTTAAGTCTTTGACATTAAATGTTAAACCCAGAAAACATTTCTAATGACCAAGACAAGGAAAGAGGTTAACTCACATGCCCTCTGACTGCAAAGTCCACCAGTCAGCCACCTTCACCTAGAACAGAAGGGATCAAGTTCACACCATGACACGTATGACAATGATGGCCTTCTTCTGACTCTACTACTTTAATCTCCAGGTGGCCTGTCTTGTGGCTTGGTCATAATCAGAACTCAAAAGCTTTATTTCTAACTCTTGCTTCTCTTACACTCACTCCTCAATATCACACAGTAGATTCAAAGAATAAGTGTGAGCTGTTGCCCCAACCCATGATTCAACAGAGAATTTTGAGAGTACTAACAAAATTCAAAAGAAATGATTCTAGCGAGCAGCTTAAAATGTCTATATTACACATGAAAAATTATAAACAGTAACTGGCAAATGAAGAATGAAAAAAAGATTCTTGCTGCAGACATATAAAAGACAAAATATTCGTAGTACCCCAAAAGCTTTTACATACCAAAATGAACAAAAAGCAAATAGCAATTTAAAATGGCCAAAATACATCCACAGATTCTTTGAATAAAACTAAATGCAATGTTAAAGCTTATCAAAGGAAAAGAAATTTACTTTTAGTCAAGTAAATGCAGACTCCATATTTTACCTCATGGATTTGCAATAAAAAGTTGGATAATATTTTGTGCCAGGCACAGTGTGCCACTCATCAAGGATAACTGTATGAGTTGATGAAAAATAACAAAGCCAAACGAAACCCAACATGATCTAGCACTTACACTTTTGGGAATCACTCAGCTGCAGGTTGACAAAGTACTCTTTCCACTTGATATTGTTTTTAGTAAGAAAAGACTGGAAACAAACTGAATACTCATTACCAATAGAGTGTTTAATAAATGATATATACAACCAAGGTATATCATGAAATACATTGAAAGACTAAGGCATTTACACACTGATAAAGATCATTTCTGTCTGGTAATCACTAACCTTCGAGACAGTCGCAGAACTGTGGGGCACTTGACTTAGAGCTGTTTGTGTAACATTCGTATGCTTCTGCCAGCATGTACTATCCAGAAATGGCTTCACGAGGCAACCTACTGGTGTCAACAATCACTAAATTTTACAGACTACTTACAACAGATGGGACATTATCCTAAGTGGTTTATTTATAATATTTTATCACCTAAATCTGTGGTTCTCAACCTTCTAATGATGTGACATTTTAATATGGTGCCTCATGTTGCGGTGAACTCAACTGTGAAATTATTTTCATTGTCATTTCATAACTGTAATTCTGCTGCTATTATGAATTGTGGTGTAAATATCTGTATTTTCTGATGGTCCTAGGTGACCCTTCTGAAAGGGTCCTTCAACCCTTAAAGGGGTCACAACCCACAGGTTGAGAACCACTGACCCAAACAATGAAAAGCTTGGGACAGTTATTATATCCAGGTAAAAAAAATAAGGAATCTGAGGCATGGAGAGCGTAAATTATTTACTTACATTGATATAGTTCATGATTATAAACTATAATTCAGACACAATGAAGCTGTCTCCAGAGTTGGTGTTTTTGATCATGAAGTCCTTTGCCTTTGAAACAGAAATTCAGAAATCAGAGCTAGGAAGGATAATCATTTCCCACTAAATTCTTTGTACTTTTGTCATGTACTAATTTTTCAAAACTTGGAAGGAAAATTATTCAAAATATCACACAAACTTTAAAGCAAAACTATAAAAAATGAGGAAAATTCTCTCAAAAATTTGAATCTGTCTAGTGAAGGACTAGCCCCAGCAGATGGTAAAGGCAGCTATAAAGACAGGACAAATCAAACAGGAAAGCACTAACAGAAGGAGGTGCAGGAGATGGTTCCATTGGCAAACTGCTTATTGCACGAGCGTGGGAACCTGCATTCAGTGCCCAACAGCACATAAAAAGGTCACATTCTCCAGCATGTACCTGGAATCCTGGAGTCGCAGCACATGGAGCCAGCCAGTCTACCTGAATCAGTTGCTCTGGCTTCACTGAGAGACACTCCCTCGAAGAATAAGGTAGAGAAACAACTAGTAAAGACACCTGGCATTGACTGCTGCCCTCCACTGGAGCATGACCACACACATACACACACACACACACACACACGCACACAGAGAGAGAGAGAGAGAGGAAGAGAGAGGGAGAGAGAGAGAGAATGATAGTACTAACAGAGATCAAAGTGGTGAGAAAAATACACTTAAAAAACAATTCTAGAAAAATAAGCACATAACATAGGACATTGAAATCTTGACAATATAGGAAAGCCATCCAACTAATGTGACTGCGTAAAACTGACTAAATATTTAAAAATGCACTCATTTGGGATGTCAAATATCATATACAAAATGGTCTGCAAGCTACATAACAACATGTCAAAGTGAAGCAGAAAAATCAAGAAATACTCTGGAGGACTAGCTACCTTCCAAACAAAGCACACTTGAAGAAATCATCTTGGAGGCCAGAATCATTTTGCCACCTTCAATTTTTTGAAATGTCATATTTAAAATATAATAAGCAGGGGCTCAGAGACTATTTTCCAGAGCACAGATCTACAGAACCTGTGCTTTAAAAGTTAAGTAGATGATGGGGGTTTGAGAGGACTGAGGAGAAACTGAGAGGAGCTGGAGGGAGGAGAGAGGGGGGTTGAAATTATGTAAACATAGGACTCGTGTATTAAATTCTCAGCAACAGAAAGCACAGTATATCTGAATGTGGCCTGACTACGCCAACACACAGGAAACAGAAACAGGGTATCCCTGAAGCAAGCTGCCTAGGCTGACTAACAAAACAGGGAAGTCAAGGCTGAGAGAAAATCCTCGCCTCAATATAGAGGTGGAACAAGTCAAGAAAGACACCCGATGCCAACTTCAGGCCCCCACAATCTTAGATATGTAAATGTTTATTCAATGACACATGTGGACACGCATGCCCACATAAACACACATATTTAGAAAAAGTAAAAATGAATAGCAAATGCAAATACCAGACCATGAGCTGGGGATTATTTTTCCTAACAAATATAATAAGGACTTACTCGCATTATATAGACAGCACAATTAAGAATCAGGAAATAAAACACCATGGTGTTAAAATGGAACAGGATCAAAGGAAATGAATTGACCAAAGAAGAAAGCACAAATTACACACAACTCATTTAATTCTGTCTTTGATGTAGATTTCATTATTTCCCTAACTTACAGGTGGAAACTGACAGCCAGAAGGATTAAATAATTTGTCCAATGAGATATGAAAAACAACAACAAAAAACTCATTTCATCCCAATGGTTCTACTTTAAAAGAACAAAATGAAACAAAACATGTATGTACTCTCTAGACATTGCTATGTATCTCTATACTGCTCCTCCACTTGTATTGGGGTTATGTCCAGATGAACCCATTACAAACTGAAAAAAAAATGAAATCCAAAAATACCTTCATTAAACTTGGCCTCCTAAAGGCTCCACGGTAAAAAGAAAGCACTAGGCTATCATCACTCACCCTGGTGATGAAGCAGCCCCTGGACGTGCAGGTCCTTCTCTTGTTGCTAGCCAGCCGTACACATACACACACACACACGTACGTATGTACGTACACACACACACATGGACACACATACACACACACAAACACACACACACGCTCATGCACACATGCACACACACTCATGCGCACATACACACGTACTCACACACTGCCTTACATCCCATTGGCCAGAAAAGCATCCAACTATAGAAGTGAACCTATGATTGTAGCTGAGCTCATTTCATTTACACACCATCTTAAAGACCAATCGTTATAATTTAAGCCCTCGTAACTTGGCCACCATACAGGCAGATATGTCACTGTCAAAGACAAGGTTGAAGAAACTTTTATTTCATGAAAGTAAGTGATGAATTCTGGTGGGAGTTTCTGAAGTAACTATACCTAACTGATTCAGGGAACATCCTTAGAACTTTTCCTGGTGAGACAATATAATATCCAGGTAAGAGTTTGCTCAGGGTGAGGAACAGGATAAACAAATCTTTATAACTGCATTTCTGGTTAAATTATTTCTATATTCTATCTATGTAGCAACTTACTAGAAAGCCAGAGACTGACTAGTAATAACCCACGAAAGAATTCTGAATCTACACAAATACAATTAACCATGCATTATTACTAAGAAACAGAAGTTATATAAAAAAACCCCAGCAATTTCTATTTTGAAATTTTCAACTGCTTGAATTATTTAGGATAGTTTTATAATCAAGACCACGCTGATGCTCGTGGTCCATGCTGCAGCCATTGGCCGAGTTGATGTTTGTGGCCTGGGTTACCACCTAAAGTCATGTGGATGTCTGTGGTCTGTGCTCTGCCTGAAGTCATGTTGATGTCTGTGGACCAGTCTGACACTGGGGACCATACTGGTATCAGTGGCCCAGAATGCCACTGGAAACCATGTTGAGGCCCAAGGCTCGTGCTGATGCAGGAGGTCAGGTGGATGTCCACGGTCTGTGCTGTCACAAGATACTCTGTGTAAGTCTTTGATCCATCCTCCTGCTAACTGGAAGGGACAGAAAGCTTCTTCTACAGTGGCATCAATAACTGCAGACTCAGTTCAGAGAGACATAGATGGCTTCTGTGACAACCCACACCCACACCCTCCCCTCAAAAAGTATCAACCTCCAAAGGAAGCCATCAAAGAGAACTCTTAAAGGTTATGATAAAGATGCTGAAATGTAGCTCTCCACAATAGATGGCTACTCTTTGGGGTGGGGTGAGGAAGGACTCACTTTTCTTTAAGGGGGTGGCCATCTGTAATTTGATCATGTGCTTATGAGTATATGAACAATACAAATTGGACCTTTTTAAAAAAGTTTTTTAGGGGTGCAGGGTGGAGTCCACAAAGGTGAGGGATTAGAACTGGGAAAACTGGGAACTAAGGGTGATCAGGGTATGTTATGTGAAACTCCCACATAATCAGTAAAAACATTATGTTAAAAAATGTGCATATTTATTTATTGACATGCACAGTAAAACCTAGGCTAGCAATTTGTTGATTACATAGAGTATTGGATCTGGTACCTTCAAAATATAGGGGTCTTTTATTCCAACTACTTTCTTAAAGGAATAATGTACCTCCAAGACTCACGACTCACAACTGCACATCGTTTTCTTTACCCAGATTATCTCTCCCATGTTAATGATAACTACAAGACTAGAACAATTGCCCCATTGCTCTGGAGTTGCTGTATGCATTTGTCCTGCTGCTGGAAGTGATTTTCTCCTTTCTCATTTTGCACATGCCTGCCATATCGTAGGTCCTACATACATGTTGATTTATTAAAATTTAATTTTTTAAAGATTTATTTATTTATTATGTATACAGTGTTCAGCCTCCGTGTATGGCTGCAGGACAGAAGAGAGCACCAGATCTCATTACAGATCGTTGTGAGCCTCCATGTATGGCTGCAGGTCAGAAGAGGGCACCAGATCTCATTA
>LOJH01016793.1:3473-16095 GCA_001685095.1 Ellobius talpinus
GTTTAATGCTGCCATAAAATCTCATAAACAGAACAATTAAAAGAAAATAAAAGCATATTCATGATCATGCTCATAGCTGAGAAGTCATAGTTCCCGTAGATTTTTCTATCTAGTGAGTCAAGTTTCATATAACTGGCACCTTTCATGCTTTAAAAAGAAAAATGGCTTCAGGGCTTCCATCAAACTTATATTCATAAGATCATTTTGTGTGTGAAAAATATTCAAGACATAGCACATAAGAAGACAGTATTTTAAGATTTCAAAAACATTTAATTCAATCAAAAGTCAAACATTTACATAAAAATTTCACAACATTTTGAGATAAACTGATATAACTCATCACCTTATGTATAATATTTCATTTGACCTTCAATAATATCAGAAATTGCAGAATGTATATCATGGAAAACCTATGATTCTTACATTATATTTCTACTAATGTTTAAACATTTGAGATTAGTATTTTCTTACTTGAGATTTACAACACTATCAATAACATGGAACTTATACTGCTAGTTTTATATTCTGTCTATAGTAAAGAGCTGTAGGTATTTGGGATTCTGTAGATCTTCATATGGAATCATTCAAAACAAAGAAATAACTTGATCTAAACTAAGCTTACTTTAAATTCCAACTTTGTATTTACTTACATTTGATATGAAATTGTAAGATATTAAGAACAAAAATCCAGTAAAGAAAAATAGAAATTGTTAGAGACCTAATAATTAGTAAAAAAAAGACAGAAAAGAAATAAAAGAAATGATTACTAAAAAGTAAAGGAAATTCTAAATTACACAGAGGTTTAACAGACAGAAAAGAAGCACTATGCCACTGGCTAAGAGGGAAGAATGAGAAAATGGAGTAACTTCCATAAAGTTTTCTTAAATGCAAATTTTAGAATTAAGAATAAAAGTTTGTTATTGATCATTGTTCAACAATAAAATAATTATGATATCACTGAAGATTTTTTTTTTGTTTTTATTTTGTTTTTGAGACATGGCTTTGTGTAGCTTTGGAGCCTGTTGCCTGTCCTGGAACTAACCCTTTAGACCAGTTTGGCTTCAAATTCTCAGAGATCCTCCTGCTTCTGCCTCTCGACTGCTGGGATTAAAGGTGTGTACCACCACTTCCCAGGTCACTGATGTTTTGACAGAAACTAGGACTGCTTTATTGAGGTAACTAAGTAAACATGATGAAACTGATTCAGTTGAAAGAAATTTTATTACTTACCTAGAGGAAATGTTATTCTATACTACCAAAGGTCATATGGGAATGGTCATCAGAAACAAAGAAGTCAAAAAAAAAGAAAGGAAGGAAGGAAAGAAGGAAGGAAAAAAGGAAGAAAGAAAGAAAGAAGTTTATGTAATTACTATGCATACTATGCCCTGTCTGCCTAAGAGCATCAGATCTCATTAGATATGGTAATGAGCCCCCTCTAATATGGGACAAGGAATTGAACTCAGGATCTCTAGAAGAGCAGCTAGTGCTTTCAAACTCTGAAACACCTCTCCAGGCCCAACTTCTTATTTTTATATGAATATTCAATGATATAGAAGCAGTTGAATACCTCTTAGAGACTATGTAAATTCTTAAAGGCAGTTTCATAAGCATGAGTGTGAATTAAGTCTTCATAAAGGTTTTAGATTATTAAAATTGTGTTAAAAATTAGAAAATGGCAAACTGAGATGTTAAAGTAGTACAGTGAAACTTGTTAGTGTTACTGTTGTCTAGTGTTAGAGACCAGCTCTGATAAAAATGCTGCTTGCCAGGGTAGGGTCCTGGGGATCAGAAAAATAGTAAAGAGGACAGAGGATACAAATTAAAATATTAAAACAGAAAACATAGAATAGTACCGGGAGAGAGTTCCAGTGAATACTGATAATCACATGCATTTAATTTCCATTTGCTTGAAATATCCCTGACCCCAAAAGGAAGGAGTAAGATAAAAACTGTATTAACACAATTCAAGGAAATGAACAGAGCAGTTGAAGGTTGCAGGCTACATTCACAGTTAAACATTCTGTTGCTAGAACTGAACAAGTCATGCTCACACCTTAGACCAAAATATTCTGTAGCCAAAACACTCCCTGGTTGAAATTTAATGTTATCTCCTTAAGGGAATAGGAACTTAGTTCAATCCTTGACTATTGTTTCAGGTAGAAACATATATTTTTTTCTGTTTGTGAAATACAAGGTCTGGATATTAGCCACACCTGTTGACAATGACCTTAAGAAAGTGTAACTCTCTGATCTATGTGGTTGTTTGTTGTTTGTTTGATTTGGAAACAGACAATAACCTGAAGGAATAAAAGTAATTTCCAATTCCATGACCAGTGGTCAAGGATAAAGTAGGTACACATATTTTTGGCCTCCACAATTTCTCCCTTTTTATTTATACCTAGAAGGAATAGAGGTAAGTTCCAACTCTCTGACGTTTGGTCAAGGTGGAAATACGCTCACATTTTCAGGACTCCACAGACCAACTAGTTTGTTCTCTCTGAGATACTTTGGTAACTTAAGATGGAGTACCCCAGGGTAGTTAGGGGAGTTATATCAAACCAAGGCTTTCTCAGAGACTCTGATCAAAGGACAAAGGGAATGAAAATTCTGTGTTTGACCTAGTCAGAGATTTGGCAAGTTTCGATCTGGAGAGGATTGTTAGGTGTACTCAGAGATGATGCACTGGTTTCCCAGTCATCAAGATTAATCACACAGAAACTATATTAATTATAACACCTTTGGATGATGGCTCAGGCATATTTATATCTATCTCTTACATCTTAAATTAATCCACCTCTATGAATCTATGTATCACCATGACACTGTAGACTACTAATAATTTTGGCCAATTTTCCCCTTCAGCAACTCCATGCCTGATTTTGACTTCTTTCTCCCTGCATTCAGGAAGAAATTTTAGTTTTTCCAGATTGTGCTCTGTCATAGACCAATGCAGCTTCTTCATTAACCAATGGTAATAAAATATACTCACAGCATACAGAGGGGAACAACATCATCTTCCCTTCTCTGTCTAAATAAAAATGAAGGCTTAAATTTAGCATAATAAAATTACATGGGACTCCAGAAAGATTAAATATTATACAAGTAAACAGAAAATGCATTGTAAGTAACTTTCAAAACTCTAGAATTGACAGAGACATCTCACCAGAGACATCTCACTGCCTGGATAGTCACCCAAAGTTTTTTTTTTCTGAGACTGAGTTTTTCTGTAGCTTTGTAGCCTGTACTGGAACTAACTCTTGTAGACCAGGCTGGTCTCAAACTCACAGAGATCCACCTGCCTCTTCCTCCTGAGTGCTGGGATTAAAGTATGTGCAACCACCACCCAGCCCCAAAGTTATTTTATAACATTAGGGCATCCATCTTCAGCATACAGGCACATAGTATATGGCAGACATTTTGGCAGGAAGCAGGAAATTAGAAAGACTGTTTCACCTATGCTGGTAGTTTGTCAGTCTCTTTCTTCAGTTTCCTGCAGAATGTCTGGCAGACTCTGTCATGAAGCAGGAACCCTGAAAGACTGTTTCACCTTCTTTAGAATAGCTCAGGAGTCATTTTTCTATGTGTCTTGCTTGTTCAGTTTATTATAGCCCACCATCAAGTAGTCCAGGAAAGACCAGTTTTCTGCCCAAATGGCTGATGTTGTTACACTGAAGGCAAATTTACTAATGAGTTTCTGCAGTTCTTCAATGACCATCAACCTCTCTGAAGTAATTGGTGCTGCCAGAAGCAGATATGTATCACCGTAAAGAAAAGTCTAAGTTCTTAAAATATTTTATATGTTATATTCTATAAGTCTTTGAAGTGGTGAAGATTATATAAGTGAAATATCTCTCTATCTATATATAGAAAACCTAACTAACATGAGAAGTTTTACTATTATGACTAATTAATGTATAATTTTTAATTATACATTATATTTTTCAATTAACTGTATAAATATAATAACTTAAACACAAGCAGAAACATATATATGTATATATACATATTGTAACAAAATGTAACGAAGTCAACCTTAACTTTGTACCAGTAGAACAAGATTCACACAAATGCAAAGTATGCATCTCTCTATATTATCCCTGTTTAACTGAAAACAAACGTTTATAAATATTTTGGGAATTTGGGTGTAGTTTTTTTCCAAGCTGCTTTCTGCTGTTTGTTGGGCAGAGTATTTTAGGGTTCACTGGGACCTTTAGGGCGGTCCTGTTATATCAAAGCACATTAGCCTAGAAGGAATACACAGGTTCCCATCCTCTATGGAAACAAATGCAGAACCTCTTTTCCAAARTAACATATCCTTGGACTCAAATTTTGAAGTCAAGATACCTTTAAAATATATAAGTTGGTTTAGCTCAGCATCACTCAGAACCAAATGTCTCTCTGCAGTTAGCTCATTAACAGTCAAAAAAATTAAAGAAATCACAATAATATGCATAATCCAGACTCTGTGTATACTCCATCTTTATGTGACTTAGTTCTTTTACTCTATTACTTTTTAAATTTTATTTTATTATCTTTACTCTTTTAATCTTTGGCTGTTTTTACTCTTTTATAGTACTTTTACTGTGTCTTTAAAGACTTTCTTTTATTTTTAAAAAATATTTCTTTCTATAACTTCCTATAACTATTTTCTTCTTTTTTCTTTAGCCTATGTACATTTTGAAAACACACTGTGACCTGTTCAGATGTTTATTTCTGTTTGAATCTGTCTATATTGCATATCTGTGATCCTTTTTGATCACTGTTGTAAACTGTTAAGCAGGCATGGCTAGAACCAAAGCAACCACTTTGACTGTTGGTTCCACCATGCTCAGCTTTCCAACATGGCAGAGTTCCATTTACTTCCAGCTCTGGGAACCATGGGAAACAGTTGGCCCACACCACCAACAAGTAACTTGCAGCATACATCCCACAAACCCCATTCAACTGCTCTGTAACAGGACCTCCTGGAAGAGCCATACCAGTTTGTGCCACGAGCATGAACACAAAAGCTCTCTTTAAAGGAACTGCGAAGTTTTTGCTGCTAATGCTGAGTCAGGAAGTCTTCTTAAAGAGATGTGCCTCTTCTTCAGCAGCTCCATGGCATCTGCCTGATTTCCTCCTTTCTCCCTGCATTCAGTTTAGTTTTCCTGCCTACCTCTCTCTTGCCCTGCAATAGGTCAAAGTACCTTCTTTGTTAACCAATGGTAATAAAACATATTCAAGAATTCAGAGGGAATCCCACTTCACATCTTGTAGAAGTTGAGGTTGTTTTTCTTATGAACTCAGCTTTCAACACTGAAAGGCTGACCTTTTATGTGAAGGCAGCTCTTTCTGAGGTAATCTGTGTTCTCTCTCCAGCATTGCTTGGTTTAGCCTTAAGCTGAATTTAGCCCATTTTCCTCCTGAAAATACTATATAAGATAGTGTAATTCTTAGTTAGCTGTCTTGGACAACAGCTTGTATAAAACTTCCTAGTCAAAATTTTTGCTATTATCTCTGTTATTTCTAGATAGCTGGCCATCAGAACCCTGTGGATTCAGGTCAGATAGTACAGGAAATTTCACTATTAAAGTTTGATTGAAATATGCTAAGATCCTATCTGTTAGGATTCTTGTAAGACTTGTGTGAGAGGCATTTTAAAGGTAATGTAACTGAAGCAAATTATAGAGGTATTGTGGGACAGCCCACACAATGTGGTTTCTAAGCACTGTAAAAGCAGAGAGAGTAGACCAGAATGAATTTTCCACTCCTCATACAATGTCTATTCAGCACTCTCCACTGCTCTTGCTTGATAGCATCCCAGAAGAAAAAGAAGGAAGCATAAAAGTAATGTATCCGTTATCACAGATAAAGGGACTTAAATATAAAAGGAATTGTTTCAAAAGTTTAAACTGATAGAACTGGGTATTACTATCTGAAACTGTAAGTTGTCAAAAGACATTTTCTCTGAGACACACATGTGGCTAAGTGTATGTACAGTAGATTTTTCTGTATGATCTCACACTGAATTATGTATATTTCTGTCTAACACTTTTTTCCTTCCATAACTTACAAGTAATGGGTGGTTCAGCTTAAACTAAGCTACTTGAAGACATCTAAACCCCCTTTTCCTCATTTATGCCCCATGTGATTAGTAACTAATCAAAATTCACTCTGGTTCTTTTGATATATATGAATTTACTCAAGTAGCATAGGATATGAAATAGTAATACAACTCATTTTCAGTGAAATGTGAGCAGACATATCATACATCAGTTTCACAGGAATTTGTCAAGACTCAAAAATGATTTATCACATTTCTTTCTTCTTGCCAAGGTGAACTTGGAAGTAAATGTTAAGTGGAGCTAAGATCAGTAGAAATCTGAGAAGAACCACAATAAACTGAGAAGACTGCCTACAGAGAAGCCTCAACACAAGTTAAAAATTTTTTGTGTTATTGTCATGGAGTTCTAAGACTGTTATTTACTACAACATATTCTTGGAAATGCAGTGACAACTTACTCAATTTATTGACACTCTTTCATTATCAGGGGATCCAGAACAATCATCAGCTTCCAAACAAACCATCATGTCTCCAATTCTATGCTCATATTCTCAGTAGCATTCTAATATTTTCTTTTATGCCTTTTAAGTAAATTTCCTGCACACACATCTCTTCTCAGGTTCTAATAGCACTAGGTTTCATGTCATTCTGTTTTATTCATCTTAAATACTGAACATTTTTCTTCATTTCTCAGAATGCATTTGAAAATTATTCTCTAGATTAAAGCTGTCTTATATTTTTGCTGCTTTTCTTGTTAATAATTTTTAAATCGACATGTACTAGAATACAGATTGTGTCTCTGTATTATAATTGCTGTTTGCAATCATGCATCTATCTACAAGCAGAATTTTGAAAGAATGTTTGTTCTCAATGTTTTACATCCTCAATTATTATTTTTTGAATTTGACTGAATTTTAAGGAGACTGATGTCTTTGGCAATACATATGTATGTTTGTGCCTCTTTCTCTGTGTGTATGTACGTGAGTGCATTTTTGTGTGTTCTACCTTGTGGTGCTCCACAGAGTAGTCTTGTTTCCTCATATATGTAATGCTTTAATACCTTAACTTTTTAATCTAATCATGGAAGATTCATATATACAAACATTATGAAAAATTCCAGTGTTTTAAAATGTTTACCCTTTCCAAAATTGTTAATGAATATAGGACTATGCTATCCTAGTGCTTGTTCTCTATCATTAGAGAAATCACTCTCCAATCATATTTGTGATGCTCCTTCATGAGTATTAGCCAAAGTCAGTGATGTCTAGTATCTTTTGCATTATCGCTATGACACTACACAATCAGTGATATAAAGTACTACTGATTTAAATCTCATTTCTCTGATGTCTCTGTATTATAGTTGGTAATAGCCAACACTAAGCATGTAACTCTAAATAAATGTGGGAAAGATAATTTTGGATGCTTTCAGAAATAGTTCTGAAAGAAAGCAAGGAATCTGAATGGAAAAAGGAAATAGCTCCCTCCTATGCTTGAAGGAGGCATGCATGTTTCATTGTTGCCTTCATTTAGTTCTATAGAAGACTGAATCTGCCAATAGAGTCTCTAAGCAACTGAGCTATAGAAAGGAATATTGCCCACATGGAGATAGTAAAATCAAGCTGCTCAATGTTCTGTCTGCTTTCATGACAGAAGGTCATTAAGATACACAAGTTAAGCTCATCACATATGACTGCACATTCTTGAGAGCAGTTGACTTTTCTAAGGTTTTGAAGAGCATCACATTTCATTTCCCCTCTTTGTTTGGTATTGATTTTAGTTACATCCTTTTTCCTGGATAAAGAAAAATAGTCATATGTAAACAATAGTCACAGAAAATTTCTTGCACAGTAGATTTATCACTACTATTAATTCTTCTGACCGATAATATTGAGTTATCTCATGATTTAACATAGTAAAGATACTACTTACCAAATGCTTTTAGTATGTAACAAATTTTTTAGTAGCAATTGTTTTTAGTAATAATGTGATGAAATCTATGCAAGTTGATACATGTTATTGAAAATTATGTATTATCTTCATTTGTGACTCTGGAATCCAATTTAGTTATGATGACTATTTCTGAACAATATACATTTATAAACAAAGCCTAGAAACCCTTACAATATAGGCTGACACTCACTGGATATTATCTCTTACTAATCAAATCAAATCTACTAAAATTGAAAGATATCAATTGATATGTATTTAGTACATGAGAAAAGGCCAAGTAATCAGCCTACCTTCTCTTTCGTTGCCTTCAATTTAGGTTCACTATTCATGATGACCTTAGGTTAAAACATAATTTTGAAGGTAAGTTCTTCTTAAAGTATTTTGGTATATTTTCTCATTTGTGTGGAATTATTGACTCAGAAGTAGAAAGGAAAGAAATTATTTTGAGAAACAACCTGTTAAAATTCCCTTCATGATATTTAAATTTGGGGATATTTATAAAACTAATAGTGAAGATAATATATTGTCTTTTCTGGAGTCAATATGTTATAAGAAAACTTGCTGTAACTTAAGAAGGTAAGATTCCTTATAATGTCTTTTAATATTTCAATGTGTCAATAACAATTTACTAACTTTTTGAATGCTCAATAAACTACGGTGAAGTTCTAAGGAAAGCTAAGTTGTTAACATAAGCTGTCTGAAATTATAAGCTGTCCAACTTTTATTCCTTGGAAAGATAATCCATTATCATATTAATGTTAACCATTTGTATGTAGTCCAAACTATAATATAATGATGAAAGGAAAATACTTAAAATTATATTATATATTCATCATCCATTTAAAAACATAATTTGTTAGAACTGAGAATTAGTCAATGTTTTCCTGAGAAACCAAACCAGAATTCAATGTCTTGTAGGATAGGAAGAATTTACCAGGAAAATATGAGGGCATAGAGATGGAGTAATAAGAATTTGATCTTGTGAATGATGAAATCAATGAGGTCAACAAAAGAGAGCTGATGCTTAACTTTAAATGCCAAATTTTTCCTGTGGAAACAAGAATAATTCTGTTTATTTCATGCAGGTAGATTATTTTTATTCAGGAAAGGTAAAATTTTGTTTTATTTAGTTTTTCACCTTACTAGGTAAGTCTCAACATCATGTCATAGTATAAATATATATATGTACTATATTTATTTTACTATGTATATAAAGATTAAATTGTAAATTCAATGATTTTTTCTTTTATTATGAATTCAAATTTTAAATAAAATATTAATTTTAGTTGCATAATCATAAAATTTCGATTCCTTATAAGAAAAAAATAGTTTTGGATTTAAATTTCACTGTTTTATAGTATTTAAGTGTTTGTCATTGTATAATATGGAGGATTAAAAGCATTCAGGCAAGATTAAAAATAGCCTTTAAAATCTTTTGAAGAATTCATGAATATGTATAAATACTATATTGTAAAACCAATACCATATACAGAATTTCAGTATAAAATGAAATAGAAATTTGGTGAAGTGCCTAACTGTGGATCTCTGCACTGCTTCTATCAGTTACTGGATGGAGGTTCTATGATGACAATTAAGGTAGTCATTTATCTGATAACAGGGGAAGGGCAGTTTAGGTACCCTCTCCACTATTACTTATATTTTTACTTCTGGTCTTCCTTGTGGTTTCCTGTGTGTTTCTCTAGTGCCTGGTTTCTTGCTAAGTTCACAATGGCTCCCTCTTTCAAGATATTTTTTTCCTTGCTCTTCCTGTTTGGCCTTTACCCTACTCAATCTTGCCAATCCTGGAGTCCAGTCATAGGGAGGGAGGAGTGATATTATGAACAAAAAGGCCAAGTCTATGATGCATATACCCACGGAAATAGCTGAATGGAGCTAGAGGAAGCTCACTGACCTTGCACTGTCAACTGGGAAATTAGTGTAAGACAGAATCAGGCCCTCTGAATGTAGGTGACAGTTGTGTGGCATTCAGAGTTTATAGGGCCATTGGAACCAGTAACTGGCTTTTTGAAGCCCATTCCTTCTGGAGTGATCCCTTGCTCAGTCTAGATACAGTGGCAGGGTGAGTGATATGGAAAGTTTGTCTATATATGTGTTGTTTTTATTGATTAATGAATTAAAAAACTGCCTTTGATTGTTACTGAGCAGAGTAGAACTAAGCAGGAAACCCAAACTGAATGCTGGGAGAAAGAAGAAAGGAGTTGGTGAGATGCCATATAGCCACTGCCAGAGGAGACAGATGCTGGAAACTTGCCAGGAAGCCACGACCTCATGGTGTTGCATAGATTAATAGAAATGGGTTGATTTATGATATGAGTTATTTAGAAACATGCTTATGATAATATGGCAAGCGGGGCTGTAATTAATAGAGTTTTCTGAGTGATTATTTGTGTCTGAGTGGCCAGAATATTGGTGTAGGAGGTCCTACTATTTGTGTGTTGCTTTCATTGGTTAATTAATAAAGAAACTGCCTTGGCCTTTTGATAGGGCAGAACATAGGTAGGCATGGAAAACAGAAATGAATGCTGGGAGGAAGAAAGCAGAATCAAGGAAAAGCCATGGACCCTCTGCCTGAAATGGATGCTGGTTAGAATCTTTCCCAGTAAGCCACTGCCATGTGGCAATATACAGATTAATAGAAATGGGTGAGAGTTATCCAATAAGAAGCTAGAGCTAATGGGCCAAGCAATAATTTAATTAATACAGTTTACGTGTGGTTATTTTGGGGCTAAGCAAGCCGGGTAGCTGGGACAAACAAGCAGGCTCCCCTCTCCATACAACAAGGAAATGAACGAACAACCTCTGCTTACAGATTGGTGTCAACATGGTCAACTAAATCCACTTAAAATCTGAGAGAGTTTAGGAAAGAATTCTAGACACACACACACAACAAATAACAGAGCTTAATGCGGTGTCTTGTTCTGTTTGCTCCTGGCAAGAAGAGATGTGGCTCCTTTAAGAGGTTTCCTGACTCAGCTTTAGCAGTAAAAACTGCTCAGCTTCTTTGAAAATGGTAGTTTCCTGGTTTGCCAGCATGAAGGGTTCTGTCTCTTTCAGGAGGCCAAGCACTTAAATGGGGTCTGTGAGCAGCAAGTTACAAATTGCTTAATGATGAAATAGACCCACTGCGGCCCTGGAACTGTGCAGCAGCATACATGGTTCTCAGAGGCAGTGAACATGCCTTTGCCATGTTGGACAGCACAGAGCCAACAGATAGGACTGCAGAGTTGGTCCTAGCAACACCTGCTTAACATTAAAAAAGCACTAATGGTCAAAAAATAATTACAGATAGATATGCAATAAAGACAAATTCAGATGGGAAAGATCTCTAAATGGGTCACAGTGTTGAATAAATATGTTTAGACTTGAGCAAAACAGAAAAAAAGAGTATACACAGTTATAAAAAGCACAGACAGTCATAGGTTTAAGGAGTAAAGATAATAATATAATTATTAAACTTGTAGAAAAAGTAATTGAGTAAGAAAAGTAAGTGATGTAAATATTGAATATACAGAGCCTGGATTATGCATACTATTGTCTTTTGTTTGAATTTTTGATGGTGAATGAACTAAGTACATAGAGACAGTTCATCATACAGGCTGCTAAATTAAACAAGCATATACACTTTAAAGGTTTCTTGATTTCAAAATTTGAGTCTAAGGATATCCTGATTTAGAAAAGGCATTCTACTTTTGTTTCAACAGAAGATGAGAATATGTGGATTCCTTTCAGACTAATGTAGTTTGATTAAACCACCACACCCGAAACAATAGCCCAGATTGTCCAACATTCATGATAGCTTCAGGGCTGCTGGCCTAGATGGCCCTACCACACAGGATAGCCCATAACTTACCTGGTTAACAGTGCCTCCAATCAGTAGGAACTAGTCTAGACAACAATGCCAAAATTCCCTAAATAATTGTTTATAAATGTTTGTTTACATTTAAAGGGGGATATGCTATAGAGATGAATACTTTGCATTGGTATGGATCATAGTTTATTGATACAAA
Source organism: Ellobius talpinus (assembly GCA_001685095.1). Lineage (NCBI taxonomy): Eukaryota > Metazoa > Chordata > Mammalia > Rodentia > Cricetidae > Ellobius > Ellobius talpinus. Next base: position 15,495 of record LOJH01016793.1, read on the forward strand.
CTTACAGACAAATTTGTTATATGTATTTTTCTGTTCTTTGTTAATGTATTGTGTTTGTGAAGCTCATGTAAAAATGCAATGCATAATTAAGATATATAGGTTAATAGTCTATATATATTCTAAATATAGGTCTATAGTATTCAAGTTTGTAGTCATATTAGGATTTCTAGATGTACAGAAATATATTTCAGATGGAGAGATAATCAAACTTTTCAAAGACTAACAAAATATGACATTTAGAATGTTTTCAGAATTTAAGTCTATTCATGACAATGAGACACATATGCTCCTGGAAGCACCAATCTACTTTAAGAGGATGATAGGCATCAAAGAGGCCCCCTATGAAGTTTTTTAGCCATTTGTGAAGGAATCTGCTCATGCCTAGACTGCTTTGCTGTATGAACTGGACATGCAGGACCCACAGAAAAATGACTGCTGAACTTGCCTAAAGTTGAGATGGTCCTTCTGGTTACCTGTTCCATGAAAGAGACTGTCAGACATTATGCAGGATAGAGAAGTAAGTGACTGACAAATTGCCAATATAGGAGGAACTGTCTTTGAAATTACCTGCTTCATGGAAAAGTCTGCCAGATACTATGGG